>CM048044.1:3988407-4183407 GCA_026259375.1 Verasper variegatus | reverse complement strand
TTTCCCTCAGGAATGTTCAAAGAGAGCCAACAGTGGACGTTTCTCCCTCCGAGATTTACTCATGGTCCCGATACAGAGGGTCCTCAAATACCACCTGCTGTTACAGGTGAGTGTGTGAGCGTGTGTGTGTGTGTGTGTGTGTGTGTGTGTGTGTGTGTGTGTGTGTGTGTGTGTGTGTGTGTGTGTGTGTGTGTGTGTGTGTGTGTGTGTGTGTGTGTTAAATATTTAGTTGATGATGTAAATTGGCTTGAAACATCACGACTGATTCACGATTAGTGAGTGCATGTCTCAGTTGAGTGCATGTCTCAGTCGAGTGCATGTCTCAGTCGAGTGCATGTCTCAGTCGAGTGCATGTCTCAGTCGAGTGCATGTCTCAGTCGAGTGCATGTCTCAGTGAAACCTCGTTACCGCGGCTCCATCCCCTGATCACTACTGAGCAGACTCTGGTGCCAAATGCACAAGATGGCAACGTTTGTACCTCGGGATGATTTGGCTTCATTTCTGGATAGTGGGAGGAAGTGGAGACATGTCATCCATCTTAATTTGCAGTCTATGGATTTACCTATAATTTGATGTGGTGTATCTGTGTTTGCAGGAGCTGGTGAAACACACCACTGACCCAACAGACAAGGACAACCTACGCACAGCTCTTGATGCCATGAGAGTAAGTGTGTATGTTTGTGTTTTATTTCAATTACTGATTTGAATTCATGATATTTAAACTATCATCTGTGTGTGTGTGTGTGTGTGTGTGTTTCCAGGACTTGGCGCAGAGTGTAAACGAGGTGAAGCGAGACAATGAGATCATCAGGCAGATCACCACCTTCCAGTTGTCCATAGAAAACATGGTGGGGTCACAGTTTCCATTTTAATATTATTACTCTCAGCTGTTAATCGTTTTTTATTCAACCACCTCTCCTCTTGTGTCCAGTCTCAGTCTCTCGCTCTCTATGGTCGCCCCAAGATTGACGGAGAGCTGAAGATCAGCAGCTCGGAGAAAAAGTCCAAACAGGACCGGTGTGTGTTGTTTATGTGTCTCCGAGTATTTCCCATGCGTCGATACCATGGATCTGACCTTTTTGTTGTGTCTGTGTGTACTTTGCTGTCTGTCAGGCATGCGTTCCTCTTCGATAAAGCCATGTTCGTGTGTAAGAAGAAGAGCGGGGAGTCGTTTGAGTTAAAGGAGGTCATCGAACTTCAGCACTACCAGATACGAGATGAAACCACTGGAGAGAAGGACAATAAAAAGGTTTTCTCCTCGCTTCACTCTGCACCACTAAAAATACCAGATAGTACACTTATAATACTGTGTGTGTGTGTGTGTGTGTGTGTTTGTTTGTGTGTGTGTGTGTGTGTGAGAGCAGTGGTCCTACTTGTTCCTCCTGCTGGACTGTTTCGGGGGTTGTGGGTACGATTTATTCTTCAAAACCAGAGATATGAAGAAGAAATGGCTGGAACAGTTTCAAATGGCTATGTGAGTCAACACACACGTACATGCACATATCATCAAAGTTGTATGATCGATCATTCGGCTTCAGGCAGTCAGTGTTGGCCTCACACGACCTGTTCAGCATCAAGCTGCAAACAAAACAAACGAAGCTGGTGAACACTGAGCGGCTAAGTGCTCCGCTGTGCTCAGACGTTTCTCTCAGGAGGTGTTGGACCTGTTGCCTGGTGAGAAGAAACACGACTCCTGGTTTCTCCATTTCTGCTGGATGTGTAAAATATTTGTTATCACATCCATATACCAACTTAAAAAGTGACGATAAGCTGTGTTCACTTGCTTCACTCCCAACAGGCCAAATAAATCTGTCCCCTTAATATTCCTGATTTCCTTTTTTTAATCAAGATCCCTGAATTACTCTCTGAGGATAAATCTGTCAAATGTCTCACAATGTCAAAGAAAGATTCCTGGATCCTCCTCCATTTCTGGATATATTATATTATTTGTGTTGCAGCTACACTACCACGTGTATTTCTTTCATTAAATGAATTCCACCTGCAAGTATTAAAGGGACGACTCGCTTCCCAGGCTTTGGTCAAATCGGTCGTACTTCATGGTTGCAGGTCAAACATGTGTCCAGAGAACGCCACAGCCAACAACCACGACTTCCAGATGCACTGCTTCGAGGACACCACCTCCTGCAAGGCCTGCTCGATGCTGCTGAGGTACCGTTTGCTCCGAGAAACGAAAAAAAGCAACAAACACTTGACAGCCGAGGCTCAATCTCTCCGTCTGTCGTCTGCAGGGGAATATTCTTCCAGGGATATCGCTGCACTCGCTGTAAAATGGCTGCACATAAAGAGTGTTTGGGCAGAGTACCTGCCTGTGGGCGAAGCTCAGGTCTGTCTACGTGCACGTGGATGTGTTTATAATCACAATCATGATTCCAAGTAGTTATAACATCTCACATTGATTTTCCTCTTGTGATTACAGATCATACTGGGACCAGGAAGGTAAAACTTTATCTTTGACTTTATATTTTTAGCGGTTATAAACAACTGCCTCTACTTTAAAGGAGACATTATAACCCCTAATCATTTTAATTTGGGGTAAAATGTTTACTTGCTCTAATGTTAAGAAAACAAATCACTTTCCTCCGACTGTCCTTTGCTGCAGCTCCTCTTTTCAGCCTCTGACTGAAACACTTGGTTTTAGCTCCTGTCTCTTTAAGGCCCCCCCCTCCTGATAAAGCCTCTGATTGGTCAGCTGGTGATTGGTCGACCACTTCCAGCATGTGTAGTAAATGTCGAAAATCTGGTTATATTGGGGGGGACGAGTGAAGAGGTTTCAGGAGCAGATTTAAGACTTTAGACAAAAACCTATATAACTCAGTGGAGGAAAGAAACATTGAAAAAGCATCAAATGTCTCCTTTAAAATGTGTCTGCTGCAAATACATAAAACCTGAGATCTGATTCTGGTTCTTTTGTCTTTATGTTCCTCCAGAATAAAACACAGAAGTCCTCGGGACGTTCCGGCGTCGGTAAAGAACTCGCACTGTAAATGTGTACACTGCACATTTTGTACTTCTCCTTCCGAACGTTTCCTCTTTCTCCTCGTTGCTCCTCAGGATTTCCCAAGATGGAGGTATGTCAGGAGTATTACGGGCTGCCTCCGCCTCCCGTGGGCTTCGGCCAACAGCTTCACCTGTCCAAAGGTGACATCATCGAGCTGACCCGCGCTGAGGCTGACCTGCAGTGGTGGGAGGTAAAGTTCGAGAAACACACACTGAAGCCTGAGGGGGGTCCCACTTGATTCTGTCGTGTTTTCAAGACTTTTTCTCTCTGAGGTTAATATGTGGGTGTCTTTTGTCTTCCTTCCTTCTGCGTCTCATTTTCTGTCTTCCATTTCCTCTCACTTATGCACTACCCGTCTGTCAATCTGCTTTTATGTGATTCCTTTTATGTGAAAGGTTTTGATATGCAGAATAAATCAAACCCTAATGGCTGAATTCCTTTTGAGCTGCTTCAGTTCCAGGGTCCTGCTGTTGTTCATGGTTTACTGGGACACTTAGATAGAAACAAACCATCGGTAAAACTCCTTTTCGTACAATAGCATCCAATAGATTGTAGGTTGGTCTGTATTTTTACTACTTTCCAAGCAGTAAATGCTACAAAAAATGAATAAATATGCCAAAAATTGAAACTGTGTGTGTCACTCAGGGAAGAAACCTGACTATCGGTCAAATGGGATGGTTCCCCTGTCGAAAGGTTCAGCCCTACGTCCCCGTGAGTACGATCCACCAGCCGACACAAGCCGACATCAACAAGTTACAATCAAAAGAAATGCATCTTCTGCTCAGTCCTGTGTTCTTTGTCGGCTTGTAGCAGCCATCCACAATTTGCTGCTGCTGACACCAACATTAGCAGCCGTAGGAAGTGAAGTTACAGTTACCACCATGACCACATGAGTTTTGCAAAGTGTTCGCATCTAACCTCTGCATGATCTCTCTCTTTTCCAGAGATTGACTCCTGACTTGTCTGGTTTCAACTGGTGAGTATCAACAGGAACTCTATCACTAAGCCACCCTTAACCCCAAAGGCTGGTTTTTTTCTTCCTGTATTGCAGTGCACCGCGGCACTGACAGAGGAAGAGCACAGGGTTGACCCAGAGTAACTGTCGTTTAGAGATGTAAAAAAATAAATAAAACAGAAGCAGACACTGAAAAGCGCTGGTGCTTTTAAAATAAGCTCTCGGACCTCTTATTGTCCATGTGTCAGAGATCCTGTAGTTGTCAGTCGCCTGGAGTGCTGTGTACCAGAAAACAGGTATTTTCTTTAAAGTCACTGTGTAGGATTTTAAAATGTCTGACTTTAGCAGCATCTGGTGGTCATATAAAGGACGAGCCATCGTAATGAAATAAGAACACAAAGCAGCACATTGACGGCACCGATATCAAAACAAATAATGTGTTAGTTTCACAGTTTTCCACCGAGACAAAATTGTACAAAATACAAAATATTGAGCATTATAAATATTATTATACAAACATTAAATACACACTATAAAGTAGTTGTATGCAGATATAACAGGTTGTTATTGTATCTGCCAACAACTGCAACTGCTCCTGAGGCTGATGCATCGACAAGGATTGTATGAAAATGTAGTAAAGACTCAGACTCAGATGTAATAAAATAAAACACGCTATGACCTCATTGGAGATTACAATTACTGACTCTACATTAGTAAAAACGTCTTGTACATACATTCAAATACAATATAGTGTTAAAGTAAGTGTTGTATACGGCTTATAAATGTTAAACAGAACCATCTAATTTGAAGTGATGCCACAACTTTAAAAACAAAACTGTGAAACAGTCACTTGGGCAACAAGTGACACTTCCTGGTTATTGTGAGCTGTTACATTCGTGTTAACCGTAGCAGAAGTTTTATTTCCGATTAATACAATTTTCCTTTTTAAGATTGTGTTGTAAAAATGTTTTCAAAAGTTACTTAAGCACAAGAATAATGTTCTGATTCTGACTGTGATTGTCAAGGTTTGCTGGGAACATGGACAGAGCCGCTGCCAAGAACCTGCTGATGTCCCGCTCTGACGGAACATTCCTCGTGCGGCAGAAAGATGGAGGAGAGTTCGCCATCAGCATCAAGTGAGTCTCCATTAGTTCATCAATAACAAGCAGGGTTTCACTTTAGGAGGTTTACATCCACAAACCCAGAACTGGACAAAAATATAGTTTATTTTTATTGAAAGCTTTCAGTTTATAGTTTTAAGGTGAATAAATAAACCTAAACATATATACAATGAAGTATAGTGTCAAAGCAGATCTTAGGTTCATGTTAAAACACCGAAATATTAAACCAATGTTTTTGTGAAACTATAATTTATCAGATTAACGTTATGTTGCATCCTTGTCAAACCAAAAAGCCCCAAATTCTCTCTCAAATATTAAATGTTTCTGCTTTTCTCGGTTTTAAATTACAGTGAATTAAAAGATATTTTAGGTAGACAAAGCTGGTCAATCTGAAGACGTCCCCACGAGCTCTAGGAACGTGTGATGTTTATTTTTCACAAAGGATTAATCAGGACATAACAAAATTAAACTTCAATTGCTGCCCGATTTACACATAAAGCAGGCGACTTAATACCTTTAACTCTTCAGCTAAATTCACCCGGATATTAACAGATGCATGTCTGTTTAAAATAAAGATAAATTACTGGATAGCATTGAGTCACTTCTTTCCCGGGGACATTTGAGTTGATTGAATGTAGTTCATGTTCTACTCAGCCGTTCAGTCATTCAACACCTGTTGATTGCAGAAGTGGAAACATCTGCTTTTCCTCCTTTGAGAGCAGCATCGCCGTCGTTCAACTGTCACAGTAAAAACCAAGGATGCATCATGTCTGACTTTTGTGTGAACCTTCCCTTTACTGTCATTACTCTCCCTCTCTCTCTCCCAGGTTCAACATGGACATCAGACACATTAAGATCACGTCCGCTGAAGGCCTGTACCGCATCAATGACAAGAAAGCATTCAAGGGTTTGATTGTGAGTTTGAACACCATCACGCAGTCCGAAACCTCACGAGACTGTTACACAAACACACACATTGACACTAGATTTACAGTCAACTTCGTTTCCTCCTCCTCCTCCTCCTCTTTCTCCCGTGTTAGGAGCTGATTCAGTATTACCAGAAGAACTCTCTGAAGGAGTACTTCAAGGATGTGGACACCACTCTGCAGACGCCCCACAAACAACCGGAGCAGAGCAACTCGTACGACCACACACCGAACACCACACCAGGTACAGTGCGTCTCTGTCACTTCACACACTGCAGCCATGTTAAAGGAATGTGTCGGTGTATCTCAAACATTGGGAAAATGTAAGGAATTAAGTTCAAGAGGTCAAAGTGATTGCAATTCGTCCGAGGACACCATGAATGTTTTCAAAACACCTTATGATGGAGCTAAACTCTGTGTCACAGGAGGCAGCCTGAAGAGTTTCGGCGTAGCGAGGGCCAGGTACGACTTCTCAGCCAGGGACCGCTCGGAGCTGTCGCTGCAGGAGGGGGACACAATCAAGATCCTGTCCAAGAAAGGTCACAGTGGTTGGTGGAGAGGAGAAGTGTACGGCCGGGTGAGGAATCCGCAAAACATCTGCACCTTAAACACAGAGATGGTTCTTATTTCATTTTTTCTTACCTGTATTTCTCCCGCGCTTCCAGGTGGGGCTGTTCCCAGCCAATTACGTGGAGGAGGACTATTCTGACTACTGCTGACGTGGATCCAGAGCTGTGAGGATCCACAGCCACACAGAATCGATGTGATAACTGGTTTCCATCGATTGCATTAACCCGTGTGTGTGTGAGAGAGAGAGAGAGAGATGCTGTTACTTGTGATCTAGTGGTGTGAATAAAACTTTTTTTCAGTTCATCAGACGATAGCTGGTTTATGATTGTAAGACTTTTTTTTTTTTTTCTTCAATCTTCTGGTTAGAGCTCTGAGCAAATTCTACCGAGGGAATCTAGGAAACACATCCCTAACCTAATTAAAGCCATCGAAGGGTCCATGAATAAATAGAACCAGAACAAAAGGTGCTGGAAGAATATTTACAACTTTTACCCAAGTAAACGTATCAATACCACAGTAAAAATACTCCTTTACGATTAGTAGTTCAAAAACAAGAGAAAAGAAAATGCCTCTTAAATAAAAGTAAGCTTTAACAGTACTATATTGTTTTATAGGATTACTGCAATATTATCTCTATTAATGTTAAGTTATGTTCTCTCCCCTGTTACGTTTGTTTGTTTGAAAACTACCAAACAGATTTCCTCAACTTGGTAGAACAACGAGACATGGGCCAAGAGAGAACCCATTCAATTTTGCAAGATAGATTTGACATTTTTAGATTTCCTAGGAAATAATTCATGGATCTTGGAGAAAAACCAAAGTAGGATGTTGATGTCTAAGTGACAATTTTGTAAACCATTTTTGTTTTATTTCTGTATTTAAAAAAGGAGACTGTTGGACCTGTGCACTCTACTAAGGGACAGTCTAGTACTAAGAGGTGCAAGACAAATCTTACTTATTAGTGTAAAGATCTTTGTATTCAGTATGAATATGTAAACCCAAAGGTCACATGAGTATAGTTAACATTCACATACAGGCACAAGATTTATTTCAGTCACTCCATATGAGGAAACACACACGATGCACAACAATAATCAGAACACTGCTCTGTGGGTAGGTAAATATCAGCTTTACTTCCAAAATATCAAAACAAAATTATTTGCAAAACATCAAACATACAAATTTATCAGCAGAATTAAAAGCTAAAACTTATCAATGTAATGTGTGTTTTTCTGCCATGTAGATTCTCTTCTGTTGTGTGTTGTCTGATCATGATGGTTTCCTGCAACACAATCCATCTATTCATGTGTGCGTGTGGTGTGTGTGTGTGTCTGTAGCATTGTCGTGTGGTCTACTGGTAGTACAGCTCCAGGTTCATCCCATCATGAATTTCATCTGCAGAGGTCGGTTAAGTAAAATGGCACAGCACAGACACATTTTCATCAAATGCACCACATCAGAATTGGTTAATAACATATTTACAGAGAACAGGTTGCTGAGTGTAGACGGTGTCTGTTAAAATAAAATGGATTTTTAAGTGTTGAATCCAGGTAGGGATAGTTTGTACAGGTGCAAATTAGACTCCTTTCTTTTTCCATTTACTTTTCTTCAAATTAGACAGAATTGTAAGATTGACCCTGGCAGAGATATGCACTCCGAGACATTCTAGTTATATGCAAGATTTTTGCCACCACTTCACGCACCTCGTCCTTAGTTTACACAATGTATTGACTGCTGGTGCTTAAAATGATCAGATGCCTCTGAAGAAATACAAAAAACTGTTGCTACAGTCGCAATTCTGAGTTACACACACAGAAAGAATGCAGGAATAATTGTTGAAAGGATACAGTCGCCCAGAGACACGTGATCCTTGAATATGGTATACCTGTGGGAGCAGGAGAGAAATATTCAGCTGCAAATAGAAAAACAGCCACAGATGTATGTGTGGTCAGCTGAGGCCCGAATCTGAGATGAGAGCTCACCATTTCTTTAAAACAATCTTGTCGTGCCGTGTTCCTGTCTGGGCAGCAATGAGCTTCTTCAGATCTCCGATGGTATCCTCAGAGCTGAGACATGGAGGTTAAGGAAGGAGCTGGACAAATGGAGCCCTGTTCTTTACATGTGGTTTAACTAACCCGGGTTAACAGGATGCAAGCTGAAATCATCCCGCTACATTTTGTCGAGCAACTGGAGAATTGATCTTTTGATAAATTCATCAAGATAACTGTGCATCTTATTTTTGAAACAGAGGACAGCATGGACAGATTAACAGCACATTTGTGGAGGCGTTATGTTTTCTGCACAGCGTCACATGTGCACAGTTTCAGTGAAGGATACTTGCACTTGACGCGGACTTTCTTGCCCAGACGATCGTTGCAGACCACCTCGATCATCTTCGGTTCCTGTCAGACAAATAAAACCAGAGCGAAAAGGCAAAAATGAATGAATGAGTCGATTTAAAACCAAACCCTCGCACCATAAAGAGCAGAGTATAAATTAAACTAAATCGTCCCACTACAACGATACTTTCCCTCTTTTATCGCCTCCTCCAGGGAGGTTATGTTCGAACCCCTGTTCGTTTGTTGGTTTGTTTAAAAGCACGATTACACTAACACAACTGATCAGGGAAGAATCCATTCAGTTTTTGTGCAGATCCACATCAGGGGGCAGATCCAAGAACTTCGGTATTTCCCACTTACGTTAACATCTCCTTGTCCAGATCTCTTTGAAACTTTAAAACGCGTCTTTTTGTTCGGACTAACTTTTACAATATGTCATTCATATTATTTATATAAAAGCACCTTGTTGTTGACATAATTAACTTACCCTGTCTAATAGGTTATAAAATTAGGTTTCGATTCAACTCTGTCATTATCATTATAGTTGTTATTATTGTTACGCAGTGTGTTACACAAATGTGTGTCTGTCATTTACCCTCGTTGATTTGAATGTGATGGACAAAACCACAGAGACCTGTTAGCATAAAGCAACGTGGTTCAACAGTAAGACAAGCTACGTACTGTAGGTGGGTTGTGTTGAGCTGTTTTGGTTTAAGCTAAGTGTTGCTAACACACAACAGTAGATATAGTTCGAAGTTACAGTGAATGTGGAAGAAACATTGGCTTTAAAACCAGGTTGTTTTGTTTAGCTAGCATTAGCTAACACCCTCGCATTGTTGCACAGATACACGCAAACACGTAAAGTAAACGTATAACACGTAGCATTAGCTTTTATCTATAGTTTAAGTCTATTTGATGTTTTATTCTTACCTTAAAACGCACAGAAAATCAAATATCCCGTCGTCGCTGGTGTTTTCTGCAACGCTCCGTGCCGTTTACCGTAAAGGAGTTGCAGTTTGCGTAGCGGCCTCTCGACCAATTAAACGAGCACCTGCATGATTGACAGCTCCTATCAGCCTATGAACAGAGAGAAACCCCCGAAGAGGGCGGGCCCGCTTTCTGAAAACAACTCGTACCGTGAAGCCGCTGCGGAGTGTCGTAACTCGCCTAGCTGCAGCCCCGGCCTGTCTCACGGCAGCCACATTGAAATCAAACTTAACAAACGTCGCTTCGGGGGAAGTGCTGACATTAATAGTTGATAATTAATAATGGCAGACGAGGAGAAGCTACCGTCCGGATGGGAGAAAAGAATGAGCCGCAGTTCAGGTAATGGAACACGGTGCGGATAAGCTAGCCCGCCGGATCAAATGGTAATCCGTAGGAAAGTTAGCATGGAAGCTAACAAGCTCCAGCGTCGAGGTTTCAGTGATGAGAGGAGGCGGAGAAGAAGTTTAGGTTTAACGGGGGAGAGGCTGCAAGTGTCTGCCTCTGTGTTGTGTGTCTGTCTGTGTGTGTTTGTGTGAGTTGTGTGTGTGTGTGTGTGTGTTTGGTTGTGACGAGGTGTGTTGATGATGATCCATTCAACCTGCAGGGCCCCGCGTGACGTCACTCGGCTCCCAGTGCCTCACCTGCGCACTGAGAGGTTCATGTTTACATCTGGGAGCACTGGTTTTACGTGTGGGGCAGATTTGTTAATGTGTTTATTTTGGTAGTTTTACTCTTGTTGAGGGTTAAGAACAGAGAGTGTCACCTTGTGATGTGTTAATATGGGCTATACAAATACAATTTTGATTGTCACTCGGATATTAGTTCCCTAAAGAGGTAAAAATGGGGATGTTTTTATCATTAACACTGATCCAAGATAAGATGAGATTATGGTTATTTCACACAACGGGGAACAGAAAATCATCTGACACACCCACTGTACTCTACACGCCCTCCTTTTGAATAACAGACACACAGAGTTGGTGACGAGCTGTTGAAAAGGTGGAAGTTTTAGCTGCTGAAGAGCTGTATCTTTCCCTCGGGAGATGATGTGCACCAAGACAAAGCCAGAGAGGGTGAATTTAAACTGTAGAGCTGAGAATAAACTCTCCAGGAATGTTGAAATGGCAAAATCAGCTCAACGTTTTACATGAACAAGAAGCTAGTTTGTGACTACATTTTGTTCTATGTTGTACTTAAATGCAGCAGGTGGTCAGAAACATGGCTTCAAATGCTGCTGAATGTCGACAGGAGTAAAATAAGAAACTGTAATTTGTTTATGGGCCAACAAGCCAACTGTTTACTCCTCTACCGATGGCAACACCTCAGTCCAGACTCAATGCAACTCTAGAACTTTCTTTCTCCTCACATTTAAAACCTGCACATCTCACTGCGTAGAGATCAGAATCATTTTCATGTAAAGTATCCCGATGCCAGCGATTGTGTCACTGTGGCTGTAACAACTAGAATCCAACTGAATTGCTGCCATTCGCCTTATCAACACTACAAGGTGTGTTGTTTTCAGCTTGTTCCACTTTCTGAATGTGTCTGAATAAAAGCTTTAATTCCTCCCCCTCTCTCTCCCCCCTCCAGGTAAAGTTTACTACTTCAACCACATCACTAATGCCAGTCAGTGGGAACGTCCAGTAGGAGACGGCCGAGGAGAACCAGATAAGGTTATTATGAATATATTTTTTTATGTCTTTATTATAATAATCACAACAATGCTAAAGAAGGTGATAAGAAATTCATGGAACCTGTCTCTGATCATTATTATTGATTCTTGGATGATTTGACACTGATTAGTTTCTGTTTCTTCATGTTTTGTTTTTGTTCTGTCACGCAGGTCCGCTGCTCCCACCTCCTGGTGAAGCACAATCAGTCGCGTCGTCCGTCCTCCTGGCGGGAACAAAGTATCACACGATCTAAAGACGAGGCCCTGGATCTCATTCAGAGTAAGAGAGGCAGGGGAGAGGTGTGAGTCCATGCGGTGGATTTCTGTATTTAATCTGTTGGTTGTTTCTCTTTTCTGTGCAGAGTACATAGAACAGATCAAGTCTGGAGATGAGAAGTTTGAGTACCTGGCCTCACAGTTCAGTGACTGCAGCTCAGCTAAGAACGGGGGAGATCTGGGACTGTTCGGCAAAGGTATACACACACAAATGCCATACAACTTTATTTACCCACACCATATTGTATAGTGTGTGTATATATTTATTTGTAACAGGAAAAAGTGTGTTATTGCTTTAACATCAGTATCTGTGTTTGTTTCAGGTCAGATGCAGAAACCATTTGAAGACGCTTCCTTCGCTCTTAAAGTGGGAGACATGAGCGGTCCTGTTTTTACTGAGTCCGGGGTCCACATCATCCTTCGTACTGGCTGAACAGAGGAAGCCACATACTGTACTACCTGCTTACACACACACACACACACGTATACACAAACCCACAGTCTAACCCAACCAGTGCTGTGACTGAATTTAATAACACACAAACAGCCAATATACAAAAGCCTCTGGGCTGACTCCAATTATTCTGAGTTGGATCGTTTTTGTTCCACCATCTCACATGTATGAGTTATAAGACAACACTGAACATCAAGGCGTGTTGCAGATTGTTCCTCTAAGAACTCAAGCTTTCATTATAAACCACAATAATGCTATTAATAAAAAGACAGGAGTGCCTGTGACGGCCCCGTGGAGACATTCTCACCGGACGAGTGAAGTTTGAGAACGTGTCTGTAAAAGCTTGTGTGTTTTTGTATGTGCATGTTTTGAAAAGGACCATTCTGTTTTATTTTACGTTCTACAGTGTGTGTGCCAAAGCGATTCCTCTCTCTGTGTTGTTGTTTCACAAAATAGATTCTTTCTGGCCGTTGCAGAACTCAGAGACGGAGAAAGAAGTTTAGAAATTTCTCTAAATGTAGCTTTGATTTAAAAAAAAACACAACTTGTCCTTCGCAGAGAGTCATAAACATAGAATTATTTCTTTTCATAATCCGCGTCAAAAAGTGCACGTTTCCCCCCCCGAGGATATGCAAAGATGGCACCGCTGAAAACTTCCAGGTTTTATCCAACAGCTCCGCAGCTTTTAAAAGCATCGAGGTCCAGATGAGTTGTTACGCTGTCGTTTCATTGGAGCTCTTCTTCCATCAATAAAGGAAATTCTTTTCTATAAATCCTGCTCAGGTCGACTTTTCTTTTAGCGCCTCTGTTGAACCTAACCACGAATCTGTGTGTGCATGTGAGAAGCGGTTGGATGAAATGAAATGATGGACGTGCAGAATGGCCTCTAACAGTACATTAAATCCTTTAGACTTTGGTTAAAGGGGAAAATCCTGTTTGCTGTGAGCTTCGGTGCAGATTTTCCACACAGGATAAATCGTGATGACTTTCAGGTCAGGTCAAAACTGCGGGACAAACTGAAATCCCAAATAATTGACCAAAAAATGTTTGTCCAATAATTGACCCTCTTACTTCAGCTCACTTCAGTTGTTCTCTTTTAATAGCAACACACAGGGCAAACTAGAATGACACTCAGAGCACGTACCTCCACCAAGATCACAACAGTCTTTATAAAACCACATTTTAATTTACTAGACGCTGATTTTTATTGGGATTTGAATCAAATCGCACACACTCATAAATATCTGTCCCCCAAACTGAACTCACAATGTTAAGGAAAGTGAAAGAAAACATCCTGCATCTGCTGTGTAATCTGGATCCTTTATTCCCAAAGTTTCAAAAGAATATATATATATATATATATTCACTTCAATAATATTCTTTTTTCCAGTTATGTTAAATACAAACCCTATAAATGCAGCCAACAGGTGGATCAGAGGGAAATATGTGGGGTTCACTAACATGGTAACAAGTGAACCAGGAATGAAGGTGTGCCTGTTTTAAAGGGGATAGAGTCATGATGTGAAAGCCCTTTATTCGTCTTTCAAAGCCTGTGACAGGTGTATATTGTTAATAATGTTATTTTTAAAGGTCAATGACAGAAAGGTGCATGATGGTGAAGGTCTCAGATAAATTTACATCCCATAAAACCCAAACTTTGCATGGTGGTTCTTACATTCAGCTCGTGCCCTCCTCTTTTATCAGGCCGGACTAGACTTTAAACAATTAGTTGGCCTGGAAGTCGGGTATATGGTGTTGGGGGGGTCGGGGGTCCAACAACAGATGTCTCCGAACAGTTTGATCCGGCCATGTCACTTGGTGGAGTGTCAGAGTGGCTAATGAACCGCCCCCGTCCTCATGTCTCGTCCCTCCTGTGGGTTATGGTTTTCCTGTGACGCGTAAACGCTGTGCGTAAAGACGCATCTCCCGCAGCGCGCACTGGATTCCTCCCTTTGAATCCTCGGAGGTGCGGACAGTTTCAAACGACCTGGAGCCTGGAGGCCGTGTAGAGGCCGAGGAAAGCTGTCTCCTCTGCCGCCTCCTACCCCCCCACCCTGCGGGACGCGCTGCCTCACACACGTGCGTCTCATTACGCAGAGCTGACAGCGCCGAGGCTTCCGCTCCGAGGAGACGATGGAGGAGGAAAGTTCCTGACGCCTCTCCGCTTCAGTTGGGTCAGAAGCGCCCGTGTGCTCGTCCTCAGCGTATCACGTCGGAAAAGTCTGCAAATCTCTGCATGGAGTTAGGATTAAACTGGTGTCCGACTCTGAAATGTCTCAGGATTGGAAATGCTGCTCCACGCCTGCCTGTTGCTTTTTATTATCACAACAGGTAACGACATCTGACTGTCACTGCACCTCACAGCCCACACACTGTTGTTAAATGAACACTATTATTGGATTTAATGTTTGTCTGAAACTGCTCTTCTAGTATCTGGTACTTTAAAGTCACCACAGTGCTGCTTTTGGGGGGGGGGGGGTCTGTGTAGAAAGTCAAGTCTTGTGGTAAAACTCTTAAACTTTTAAATCAGATAATAAAAGACAAAAGAAGGAAAGGAGAAATATTTAAAACCCTTTTGTCTCATTTCTGTTTCTTATTTGACTAATGTGCAATCCTGTTACACTGCTAAAAACATTTTAAAACTATTATATTATTATTATTGCAATTCATATTTTTATATGTCCTTAAGCTTATACTGCATGATAATTACATTATCCTATTTTGGATAATCCTCAAATTAATTAATCTCAGGATGAACTTTCCACATCTTGTGTCCCATAAATGTTTAAATAATTAAACTGGGTGAAATATACCTTTTCTTTCTCCTCAGATAAAACATTGGCCTTGTCGCCCCAGCGCTGTGGTGGAGATCTCAGCCTGGACCAAGGGCCCGTTGGACACCTTAATCTCACTGTACCTGGACTTATTAATGACACCCACGGGCCCAACTCCATGAACCAGCTTTCGCTTTGCACTTGGATGATACACATTCCTCCGGGTAGGACGTTACTTGTGAAGGTAGCAGGGTTGGAAGGTGATTCGAGCGTTTCGGTTCGCTGTGTTTGGAACAAGAAAGCCCACGATCGGGTCCTGGAGAGCACGGGGACGGCTCGGCTCTCTGGCTGTGACGGAAACAAAGCTGCCCTCACTTGGACGGGAGCAGGAACCTCCTCCAATGTAATTCAGCTGTCCTATTATGGTGAGAAACTGTTTACATAATAACCCAGTTTGCCTTATTGAGTCAGTGTGGCCCCACTTGCCTGCCCTTGCACCCCGATCACGAGAGTTTGATCTAATTGTCGTAATAACATTTTGAAGAGACTTGTTTTGGAGCTACTGGCATGTGCTGGAAAAAAAGAGGAATGTTGTGGTTCCTCCTGTGGAAATGTATTGTTCAAAATGTGCTGGAAATCTGTCAGTCGGAAAGTTCTTATCACGCTCGCTGTGGTGAGAGAGAGAGAGTGATGTTGTTGTGGTTTCCAGTCTGCCTCTGCTCACTCTGTCCCCCTCTCTGTTTTTTTTGTGTTTGTTCCTGGTTATCCAGTCCAGGAAGATGAGAGGAATTCCTCGGAGGACCACACCAGCCCACATTCAGAAGGAGACCTCCTACACTGGTCTCCGACAGGAACCAGCTTTACAAGTCGTGTTAGTGAAAAGGCGGTAAGAGGGACAGAGGGCGTCAGAGGTCACCGCTACGACGTTGTGGAGTGGAGTCCTGGGCCTCGGTCTGTGTCTGGTCCCTCCTCCCAGGACAAGGGGCTGCTGCACCCCACCTCACCCCTGCAAGGACTCAGTGTGGCTGGGACGGGAACTCTCCCTCTTCCTGAGGAAAGACCAAACAATGGAGCGGATACATCTGGAGCCACTCACCGCTCCGATGGGCCCATATCTGTGACACACCCCTATTTTCGCCACACAGACGCATCAAAAACGGAAACAAACCCCAGCAACGAGCCTGTTAAAACACAGACCGATGCAACAGCCAGGCGCTCCAACACCTTTCTTGGCACAGGCACATACAAATA
The DNA here is from genome assembly GCA_026259375.1 of Verasper variegatus. NCBI lineage: Eukaryota > Metazoa > Chordata > Actinopteri > Pleuronectiformes > Pleuronectidae > Verasper > Verasper variegatus. The sequence continues at coordinate 4,167,063 of CM048044.1, read as the reverse complement.
CACAACAAGTCTCACACCTAAACACGCAGGTAAACAGAAAACCACACAAGCTCACACCTCTCGATCCGGCTTCAACCATTTCCCGTCTCTCACTTCTTCTTTCCCTGAGCTACATTCACTGACAACCTGGGAGGGTGCCACGGTCCCTGTCCCACGTGGTGCAGCAGTTAGTGGGACACCCGGAGAGATTCGGCCCCATTCCTGGAGAAGCCAGAGAAGCACAGACGGACATAACTCCGATCAAACGTCCGCCATCACCTCGGACCCTTTAGAATCATCCACCGACCCGCCGCAGGATGACGCAAGCAGTGCACATACTTATAACGAACCGACGGGATCGTCCACATCCTCGCGGGCGCACGCTGAGACTCATCAGTCATCCGCCACCCACATCACAGAGTCGGACACCGCCGTTGGCTCTGTGGCGGCAGGGTCATTCCAACCAAACACAAGTCGAGGGGGCTCGTTTGAATCCACCACGTCTGACGTTTCCAGTGGAGCTGCTGCGTTCGAGCCCTCTGACAAATTGGACAACGCGGTGAAGCTTCACATTTCTTCCACACAGAGTGAAACCAACTCTCCCCAAGGCACAGAAGGCCTCACACGCTCTCCTCACGCAGCCTCCGCATTCACACAGACACTCACAGGAACAGAAAGCACACGGACAAATGTCACCGATGCAAACACAGTTCCCTCCTTTACAGAGGCCGAAGACGACCCTGTGAGTCAAAACTCAGCCGCCACCGAAACCACCACTGAAACGTTTACACTGCGTCCCACTGACGCACTCCCACAAGAAAACTCCCCCACAGATTCACCTGTTCCTCCTTTGCAGACCAGCACATTCCCACATCAATCTGCACCTTCGTACACACATACCACGATTTCTGGAAGTTCTCACGCCACGCCCACGTCTCTCACCTCTGTCACTACGCCCACCGCGCACGCTGATGACGAAACCGAGCCTACATCCTCGACAATCAACTTTACACCCTCACACACACCTTTGCTGTCCTCCACTCACATCCCTGCTACGCATAAACAGCCCCACGGCTCCATTACTACTGCACAGTCGTCTCTGTCCTCGCCCACAGCTGCAAATTCAGATTACACAGAGGTAGAAGTACAAGCAGAGGATGAGTCCATGCAGCCGTTTCCCAGCAGCACAACCACACACACTCCCACAGCAGGAACACCGCGGCGACCTCCACCACGGTCAACCCCGTATCCCAGTCAGGAGATCACCACCTCGTCTGCCTTGACCTCCGCCCCCACCTGGAGCTCCTCAACTAGTCCGACGCCCAAGTTCTACATTGTTCCAGACCGGCCTGCAACTGTGAAAGGTAATGTTTTCTTTGTGTTCTTCACAAAATCCAGGCCTGTTGTAATGGATTCATTTGCTGGTTCCGTACAGGGGAGTCAATCGAGCTGCTGCTTCAGATGATTGTAGAAGAGTCCAGATCTGCTGCCCCCGCTGGTTTGGAGGGAGACACCACTGCCTGGGTGAGGGGCTGTGTAGACCCACACACACTGGCATGCAGAATCCTACTAATATACAGTTGTATGTAGTGTGACTAAAGTTCCTACCGCCTGTTTCTTTCAGATGGAGCCATATCTACAGAAAGCTCCAGGGTTCAGCAGGCTGCTGGGAGTCTGGAGCAGGTGAGGTGGTGCAGAGCCAAAGTGTGGCCCTGGCACGTGTTGCTATTGATTTTAAGTAACGGAATTCAGCATTAAATTCTCTGAAAAATACTTGTGCCTGGCTCTGGGGTTGTCGATCCACCTCTTTGACCCAGGTGGAAATATCTCAACCGAACACTGGATCGCCAGGAGGACGAATCAGAAGGCGTTTTCAGACACAGTCTCCTGAAAAATGTCTGGAAATTTGTGCCCAGACCTTTTTCAGAGTGTGCATATGAAGAACGTCGTCGATTGTCCGAGTCAGTCACGTTGTACGGAACAGTCAGGCGAGGGGACCAGGCAGGAGGCAGGACCTGACGTATAAAGACGTGCTCCCTTATCGTGCTCGATTCTTGTTGTCTTTACAAGTTGACATCTTCGTCTGTGTCTTCTACATGTATGGCTCATCTTTTTCATCCTTAGATATTTGTGTTCGTCCAGTTTTGCATCTGTAGCGTCATCAACACGCCCACTCGCTCACTGTAAAATTCTCAAGTGGACTCACTGCCATTTTTCCGGGGGCCTGGCAGGAAAGGTTCTGAAAATGTCTGGAGCACCTGACTTGGACATTTACGTTCTCACATACGGAAACTTTCAGGAAAATGTCCGGACTTCAGTGCATGTCTGAAAGCAGCTGTCGCAGGTCAAACGTATCTCAAAATTCTGTGAATGAATGAGTGATGAATTGAATTGGCACAAACTGTGGTTGGCGGCTGCTGGAGGGTGAATGTGCCGTTGTGCTGTCGTTCCAGTGGTCACGCGGTGCAGAGTTTGGTGGAGTTTAAAACCAGCGGAGCTCTGCAGTGGCTCGGGGAGACGGGCCCCACGTCGCTGCTGGAGCGGACAGGACTCGCTCAGGCTGCTCGTGAGGGGAGGCGGTTCAGATCGTCCAGGATCACCAACGTCACGCTGGGAGGTGAGACTCTGCTGAGCTTCTTTTGGGGCCACCTGGCTACTGAGTCCAGCCAGAGATGTTTGCTTCGTGCATTTCTCCACCTCTCTTCCCTGATTTCCTGTCATTTCTCTAATGACCGGACATGCTTAAACTGCCAGGTTAGCTCTTAACCACAGTGGTTTCATTTACCTGAGAGGAAATTCCATTCTTAACCCGCTTAGTCAATAAACCCAGTTACAGGAAGACTAATGTGAACATCATAACAATGTTAGATTGACTCACTTAATCTCATCTTCCAATTATGATAAATCTGATGAGTGATCTGGGCTTTGCTCTGACATTAAACTATTACTATGGAATGTGTTCATCATGCTCCTTTCACTTTCTGTGTTTGCCGTGTGCACATTCACAATAACTCAAGGGGCGGGTCTGCATTCTGATGATGTCAGAACACGTGATGTGAGGAGTAAACCATCCTCAGTCATTTCTTTCACTGTTTACTGGTGGATTCATAGGTTGGAAGATAGAATTATTATCACGTGTGGTTGCAAGGTCTCACAGCATTTTACTAAAAAGACGTCCAAAACCCGTATTCATTATTTTATTTACTTATTTCCTAGAACGCATGCCCCATTATCTGCGATGTGTTTTAACATCGACATGCAAGCAGACATATTTAAAGGGTTATGTCGATACTATTATCAATAAATGCTTCTGTGCAGTCAACACATATTGATTAGGGTTAGAGGGGCAGAGACAGACAGGAAGGGGACGTCGCAAACACAGAATTGAAAACATAGAATGAAACAGACCTTTTCCTTTGACCCCTCTACCCTCCAGGTCTGCAGGGGGACGTGTGTGACTGGTTACTGCAGTGCCCCTCAGGCTACAGATGTGTGTCCCAGCCCGGCATTGCAAACTATAACTGTTCCTCTGTCTGTCGCTTTGACCACTGCCACAACCACGGCATCTGCACGCACCATCCTGGACAACTTCCAGTGTGCCGGTGAGAACACAACACACGCATACAGGGGTGCACTTACATGGACACTAATGAACTATCTAAGAACTGTGCGTGTATCTGTGTTTCTGTGGATTAGCTGCCTGGTAGGAGAGGACTTCTGGTACATGGGTCAGCGGTGCGACGTGAGGATGACCCGAGTGCGTCTCGTGGGCGCATGTCTTGCCGTCTTGCTCATCATGGTGACAGTCATCGGCGTTTTGGCCTTTTTGGCAGTGCGCCGCTACCGAGCCATTCTGATCCAGGCCAAAGTGGACCAGACTCGCAGCAGGTACACACTCGCTCACAGATGTGTACATGTACATATTATAACTACATTGTCGTGTGTTTGACAACATTTGCAGACATCATTACCGGAAATGACATTCTTCCAACATGCAACCTACAATACAAAGATTAATATATACAATGGGTAATATTTTACACAGGGTTTCACATGTATGATGTAAAGCCAATGAGGGTTGAAAAGGCAAACATTTATTTATTTATTGGTACTTTTGTACAAGTGCTAAATAACAATCATTTGTGTTCAGGTAAGCAGCATAAAATGGGTGGATTTAAAAGAAGTTCCTTTAAGTCTTTGTTAAAAGGTTTCAAATTGAAATTATGATTGATCCAATAAGAGCTGATGAGCTTCCTAGATCCAGTTGCACCTGCTGCATTGAAAATCCTCCTCTGAGCATAAACCACTGTTACAAAACCCCCACTTTTATTTTATTAGTGCACAATTCTTCCCAACATACCACAGAATTAATGCAAAAACAGAGCAGTGCAATGGGCTTTTTAAGTATCAATATAACCCACATCTTAACAAATATGGTAAAAATAATTATGCATTTTACAAAACATGGCTTCAAATGACTCGTGGGAGATCGTGTGTTTCATCCAGGAAGGTAAAACCACAGAGATGGACAAATCTGCAGGTACAGCAGATGTAATTAAATTAAAGTCCACTAGGTGTCATAGTCTTGCTGTCGAAAACACTCACTGAGGACGAGAGCTGAGCTGATCAGATATGCAATGGAGTGAAAAGGGACTGAAAATAAATCTACTTTAAAGGTAAAGTTGGTCATTTGTATGTGAAACACTATTTGATCTCATTCATTGAAATCCTCTTCACCCCTCCATAGCCATTAAGAAATAAATCCATCTGAAAAGAAAGAAAGAAAGCCGGTGTCTGTCGCAGGACTTTAATAATCAAGATCAATCATTTCATTCTGACATGTCCGTCACTAACCGCCCTGCCGGCCTGCGCTCACCCACATGACCAAAGGGCGGCTGCTGTTGAGGGGAATGTTTCCTTGGCACTCTTTAGGGACAGTGATACCCAACATTTGTCAGTTGAATGCCGCAGCATATCTCAATGTGCACCAGTTATCAGATGTGAACCAGTTATCAGATGTGAACCAGTTATCAGATGTGAATCCAGTTGAACGCCTCTGGAATGTGGTGGAACAGGATATTGACGGCAGCTGAGAAATTTATGTTATGCAGTTACGATCACATAGAGCAGAATCTTAAAGGAATGTTTCCTCGGACATCTTGCGGAATCCATGTCACAAGGAAGTTAGGCTTTTTTTACGCAGGCCCTGCCCAGTAAGTATAGTGTACTAATAAAGTGCTGGGTGAGTACATGCAATACTCTCATATCTTCATTGCCCGTAAATCTTTCTTCACTGATCTTGAACAATATTGACAAAGAACACTTTAATTGATGGGGTGAAATGGGGTGAAACGTCCTGATTGACAGTTGAGACTGACAGGAATCGATTAATCAAGAGCTTGATTGAATTTAAAGGAACTGTGGCGTGGGTACACATTCTACCGAGGGCCCTTCTAGTTGAGGATAGTTCTTTATGGCTCTGGCTGTTTGTCGTCAGGCTGCAGAATGAACATGGGATTATTCAGATCCCTCCCTTTTAATACACAGCCAATTATTTCAACTATTATCTAGATATTGTGAGTCTTTAATATTCAACCCTCATTATGATCTGCTGTGTTTAGTTATCGCAGGTTCAACCACTTTGATGAGCTGTCGGGTCGGTTCTGGTTGCGCTCGTGGGCGGGATCTGCGGACTCGATAGACAATCCTGCGTTCACGCGGTCCGATGAGTTACTGCACCTCCGGGCGCTCGACCGCCCCTGCTGCTACCATGACGACACGCTGTCACTGGCTTCCACCTGCCCCAGCCACGGAACACGCATCAATACCATTTACCCACACAGGTACACACAAACACACACATACATTCAGTCTTAAACTTAAAAAACGTCCAATAGAGGAGACTTGTAAACTGTGTGAATGCATTTACGCTCATTCAGACACTGTAATCCAACATCTGGCTCTGTGTATCACCTGCAGCTCCCAGTATGCTTGGAGGGGGAGTGAAATGAGCATGGGGGAAGGTGTGTTGGACTCAGGAAAGGCCAGTGACCTCTCCGTCTGTAGCTGGCCTGTGGAACCCATCCACTGGACTCCATTCCCACTTCTGCAGCAGCTGGCCTCCCACAGGACGCCCACGGTGAGCGCTGGATTTTTTATGTGTGCGCTCGAAAGGGATGTAATTGGTTTCATTATGTGATTATGTGGTGTTGTTGTTGTTCCCGTGTGAAAGCAGGTGCGAGTTTCCAGGCCACGGTCATACTGTGAAGGCATGGAGCTGGTAGACCTGGGGAAGAGCTGGACTGCCTGACTACACATGAAGAATCTGTCTGGACACTGGTATCTGCAGCTCATTTTGATATCCTACTGCTCAAATGTCCTTTTTGTAATAAAAAAATTGTGAAACAACAAGAATAGATGTGTATAAGTGTATATTTTTAAATTAAATAGTTTTTATATGTTTCTGAAAATTGGGATACACAGGCATATGGAGACTGGAAACTAGGGAAATCTTCTGAATTTACCTGAATGTTGAAGAATTCCCGTAAGATACAATCATCCGTCCACTATCCAGCTTTATTCATTAATCCATGAACTATTCCCTGGGAAAGCAGAACATTTTGATGAAAATCTCACAAAATTAAAGAAAATCCTGGCTCTGGATCCACACCAAGATTTTATGGATCTTTTGACCAAGTTTCATTCTAATCCGTCCAGGAGGTTTTGAACAAACAAGCATGCAAACCAGCCAACAGAAATGGACAGGGTTGAAAAGATCATCTCCCTGGCTGAGGTAATGAAGAAAACTAATTCAAATTTAATTTGTCTGAGAATAATGCAAGCTTTAGGCCTGTGGGATCAATGTCTCTTGTTCTCTCCAAAATATCTTGGAGCAGTTCCAGTCAGAACTAGATCACAAGCAAAGCAAACGACTGCCCAGGGGTCTCAGACCCCCGGGAGTCCCTGAGGCCCTGGTTGTTGTTTGTACACAATTTGAGTGGAAGTGCAAATATGTTGAGGACGTTACTCATGGGCCCTGTTCTACAGAGGGGCCCAGTGTTAAATTCTACTTATGAGAGTTTATTCAATGTCCAAAAGCAAGTCGTCCGCCCCTGAAACCCCCCAAACAGGTTAATCATTGTTCAGGAAAAATCAATGGTGAACATTTTTAACCACATGCTGCTTGGGCGTGTTTATTTTGGACTGAAACAGTCACAGCAAATGATCTGAGAGGCAAAGGGGGGGGGGGGTCATGTGGTTACAGACAGTCAGAGCTGTATCTGGGAATAATCCACAGAATCGCACACTATGCACAGACCTGAGAATTGAGGTATATTTTTTTGACATAGGATTTCCTCTGTACAAATTACTGTCTTGTAATATTACATCTCCGACAGCATTTCACATATCATCCTTCCTTCCCCTCTTCCTCTCTCTCGCCACACCTCCTCTCGGTGTCTGTGTATGAAACTCGACAGGAATGCGATGCCTTAACTGACTGAGAAAGACCGGTAGGGAGCGAAACCGGCAAATATGTGCACTGACCTCACACTGCACTCCTATAACTGTCCTTACCCTGGGAAAACCCAAGAGGGGAGATGTTGATTCAGGGGTGAGAAGCAATGTGGCAAATAAATTAAACAAAGTGAATGTGATTGAAAGAGAAAGAGAGAGAGCTGGAGATAGGAAGATGGATGAGAGGAAAGTGGACAAAAGCTACCTGCTAGCTTCTTCCATATACGGTCTGAGTCAGAGCCGAGAGCCAGGCCTGTGAGTTTTTCTCTGACTGTGCTAGTGAGCAATGCAGGGAGGGAGCTCGAGTGTGTGTGTGTGTGTGTGTGTGTGTGTGTGTGTGTGTGTGTGTGTGTGTGTGTGTGTGTGTGTGTGTGTGTGTGTGTGTGTGTGTGTGTGTGTGTGTGTGTGTGTGTGTGTGTGTGAGAGAGAGAGAATGTGTGTGTGTGTTGAATTGCATGCATGACTCAGGCACGCTGACAAGTTTTGAAACATCTTGAGCAATGGTATGAGTGTGCAGCGGAAACAATGGGGACTTATTGTCATGGAGGAGTTGGTGAGAATAAAGTTTGAAAAAGAAAGCAAGAAGATATTAATTTAAATATAAATCTGTGTGTGAGTTAAGAATGCAAAAAAAAAAGAAGAAGCACATTCATTCCTGTAAACACACACACACACACACACACCCCATCACACTCACCCACCCTTTAAAAGGGAGATTCATTCATTTCCTCAGAGTGGTCACATGACCTGAGCAGTGCATTCTCTCCCCCCATGTGACTTGCTCCAATATCTCCTTATATGGACGTCATCCAAAGGAACTCTTAAAGGGATGGTTGTCCTGCTTGGTGTGTGTGTGTGTGTGTGTGTGTGTGTGTGTGTGTGTGATCCTGCCTGTCTGAAACCCAGTCTTATCAGCCTCTTCTCTGCTGTCCTCAGCTGCTCCACACCTAAGGACATATGTGCATGTGCACCGTAGGTCTGTGTGGTCACTTCCTGCGTGCACCTGCACTAGTGAGGCTCCGGGAAGCCGACTTCCTGTCTCTTTTTGGTGATCCAGCTCCCACATATATCCTTATTAGGAGCACGTAGAGCCAGTGAGAATTCCTGGTGTAAGTTTATGATTCTTTGTCCGGTGCCCTTATTGAGTCGAAGCAGCGCCCCGACCCACCCTCTGAGTCTCCGGCCAAATTCTAACGTTAGCTTTGCACCGAGATTCTCCCGAAGAAGTGTGCGTTCTTAAGGGTCAACGCAAACATCTTAACAAGTTTGTAAGGTTGGAGAGATTCTGTGCATGAAGTTGTGTGGCATATGTGGGTGTGGGCAGGCGTGTACGTGCATGATGATGTATCAGACAGATGAGTCACATTTGGGTACAACGCTGTCACAACAGGCCTCAGTTTTATTTCGACACCAATTAGAAGTGTGAGGAGGTTGTGACACACCATTTTGTTACAGGTCAAGTGAGGTTAATCTGCCCCCCCCCCCCACACACACACTCACTTTAAGATAATCAGATAGGTGATGAGAGATAAGAGATTCACACCCACTCAAATGTTTGCTGTAAACATATCTCAGCTTGACCACACATATCACTGTCAACGCGCGCTCTGGTGTGTGTGTGTGTGTGTGTGTGTGTGTGTGTGTGTGTGTGTCTGTGTCTAAGGGCAGACGTGTCAGTTGAAGTGTTAACGGTGCTGTCAGTGCCCCTGAGATTATCTCCCCATGTCCTGGCTTCACCTGCCAAAAGTGTCTGTGATGAATGAATGAATTTGCACCTTGCAGCAAATGCATGACGAGGGCTTGAGTCCTGAACCAGTTGATTTCTGAATCCCCTTCCTCCATGAACAGTGGACGCGTTTGTCCGTGTTGTGCACTTTGATAATCTTTCAATGGGCTTATCGTATCAAATACAAATAAATAAAAAACAATAACTTCATTATTTGTATAGGACACCTTTAAAACAACAAAACAAAAACACAGAAGGCACTAAGTTAAATACCACAGTGTCAAATCAAAGACATTGGACATATATAATTAAAAATGGCGGCTCCTTCCCAGTATGGATGGTGTCAGGGATTAAAACTGATACGAGTGAATTAGTATCAGCTCAACCAGAAAACCACAGACTTCTTACAGACATATTTATTCTTGCTCAAGGACCATGTTGTGTCCTGAGTTCTGCGCTGGCCTCGCCCACATGTGTCTCACACACACTTGCGCATCATCACCATTAGTAATCGAATTAATCGCGAACAAACAGCAAGAGTCGGTCGATCACCGAACACGCCCCGTATCGATCGATAGTAAAGTGGAGGCTCTACTTTTCACGCCGCCTGTCCCGTCGGCGCGCAGGGGGGGGTCGTCATCTGCATTTATGCCACGCCCAGCGGACGCGGCGGGACCAATGGGAGGCCGCCGTGCGGAAAGTTCTCCTTTTATGGCGCGGGGCTGCAGCGCGAGCGCTGATAAAGCGAAGCGGCTCCTCGGCCTCCGTCGCAGTCGAGATCAGACATTACACGGAGCCGCATCTTTTAGCGCTTTCCCGCACAGACCTGCTCTAGAACCCGCAAACAGGTAAGACCCCCGCACACGCCGACACGGAAGCCGCTCTGATTAACGTGTAGTTTAAATGTGCTTGTTTGAGCTGCGTTCGTTCATGCCGCGAAGTTATGATGCGTTTTCTGTGCGACTCCCCAACTTTTAAAGTCCACCTCGTCGCTCATTCATTCGTGTTGTTGTGTTCCTGCTCCGTCGCTCCACCGTTTCTTTATTAGTTTGGAGACTAGTGGTTTGCGGTGTGATTGTGTGTTTGAACCGGGGGCTGGTGCGGATTTAACCCGGGTGATCCCGAGCTGTCACCGCAGAACAAATCACACTGACCCGTGTAAGAAGATGCTTTGGCACCGGCTACACACACACACACACACACACACACACACACACAGGGAGAGAGAGACGGATGAAGGGAGATTAGTCGGATTAAAGTTAAAACCACTTAAACTGTAGGTGGAAGCGTAACAAGAGGTTACGGTGACATTGGCATAAAACGAGAATGTCAGTCAAACCTTTCTTCCAAATAACCCTGAAGGCAACGACATGACTGTTTCTGATGGAAGTTCATTCATCACAACCGTCGGTGATTGATCGGTCGGTCGTGAAAGGGAGTGGCCGGTCGGTCGGTGTTAGGACACGGGGCGGTTTCACTGGGGGCCACCGCCTCTCCAGCTGCCCGCTTAGTTTTCCTTATATGGCCATGACCAGACCGAGGGAGAATCAGCCTTTTGTCTCCCAGCTCTGGATCCGAGCTGGAGCCTGCGCCACTGCGACATCCAGCGTCCACTCCCAACAACGGCAGGGGTTCAAACCGGTTTGCCAGATGTGAGGCGTCACTGTCACAGAGCATCAGTGTTTAACAATCCCCTCCTCTGTCTCCCTCCTCCTCCTCTGTCCAGAAAATGGAAGAAGAAATCGCCGCCCTCGTCGTGGACAATGGCTCCGGTATGTGCAAAGCTGGCTTTGCAGGAGACGACGCTCCCCGCGCCGTGTTCCCCTCCATTGTTGGACGTCCCAGGCATCAGGTACACAGCTTCCCCCTAAACACAATATAAACCCAAAACCTTGAATAACCTACAGTTTTGTACGTACTCACACTCTCTTCTTTGCTTCCCAGGGTGTGATGGTTGGAATGGGCCAGAAAGACAGCTACGTCGGTGATGAGGCACAGAGCAAAAGGGGAATCCTGACCCTGAAGTACCCCATTGAGCACGGTATCGTCACCAACTGGGACGACATGGAGAAGATCTGGCATCACACCTTCTACAACGAGCTGAGAGTTGCCCCAGAGGAGCACCCAGTCCTGCTCACAGAGGCCCCCCTGAACCCCAAAGCCAACAGGGAAAAGATGACCCAGGTAACATTGGCTTGATGCACTCAGCTCACCTGCAGGGCCGACAGCAGTTTCTTCTTCTTCTTCTTCTTCTCAATCCATTTCCTTCCTTGCTCCTCCTTCAATCTCTAGGTTTCTTCCTTCCTGTGCTGATCTTTTCACATCTGCGGATGCTTCAGGTCTTTATCTCTCTGCTTCAGGAATGACAATCTGCAGCATGGTCACTGCTGTGTTTCAGATTAGGGCTTGTGTTGAAATATATGATAAGCATCTAACCACACCCTGGTGACTGCATGATGCAATAGATGGTAGAGCGGGTTGTTGCACTCCATCTTGTACAGTTAACATGATCAAACTAATGGGTTATGAGTGGCGTTAATATTCAAAACACAACGGCTCCTTTTCTGTGCCCTTGATCTGACTACACTAACCAGTCCCAGTTTAGTTTTACTCAGTTCATTGATCCTTTTTCTTTCTCCCTCTCCTCCAGATCATGTTTGAGACCTTCAACACTCCTGCCATGTACGTGGCCATCCAGGCTGTGCTGTCCCTGTACGCCTCTGGTCGTACCACTGGTATCGTCATGGACTCTGGAGATGGTGTCACCCACACAGTGCCCATCTACGAGGGCTACGCCCTGCCCCACGCCATCCTCAGGTTGGACCTCGCTGGCAGGGACCTGACAGACTACCTCATGAAGATCCTGACGGAGAGGGGCTACAGCTTCACCACCACAGGTGAGCAGCGCACAGTGTTTTCAAAGCAAGCTGATATTTAAAGCTAAAGAAACACATCATGATGATTTTATTTTTTTCTTCTCTCAGCCGAGCGTGAGATTGTGCGTGACATCAAGGAGAAGCTGTGTTACGTTGCTCTGGACTTTGAGCAGGAAATGGGAACTGCTGCCTCCTCTTCATCCCTGGAGAAGAGCTACGAGCTGCCCGACGGACAGGTCATCACCATTGGAAACGAGAGGTTCCGTTGTCCCGAGGCCCTCTTCCAGCCTTCATTCCTTGGTAATTAACATCATGACAATGCCATTTACAGAAGATGAAACTTGAATTTCAAACAGTGACAAAACATACATTTCCTTCCGTTTGACTGAACGCCTTCTTTTCATAGGAATGGAGTCTTGTGGTATCCATGAAACTACCTTCAACAGCATCATGAAGTGTGATGTGGACATCCGTAAGGACCTGTACGCCAACACTGTGCTGTCTGGAGGAACCACCATGTACCCTGGCATTGCTGACCGCATGCAGAAGGAGATCACTGCCTTGGCTCCCACTACCATGAAGATCAAGGTAAAACTCGTTGCTGGTGCACATCCTCCGAGGCAATGATGCAAAAAATGTTAAAGGCGCTTTACTGGCCCTTAGTGGACAAACTGTGTAAATGCAGTATTGAATGTCTTGCTTTCCCTTTTTACTGTATTTAATTGTAGACTTAAATACCTACAGGAAGTATAATTATGGTATTTCTAACTTATTTCTATTTTCCTCTCTGCAGATCATTGCTCCCCCAGAGAGGAAGTACTCTGTCTGGATCGGAGGCTCCATCCTGGCCTCTCTGTCCACCTTCCAGCAGATGTGGATCAGCAAGCAGGAGTATGATGAGTCCGGCCCCAGCATTGTCCACAGGAAGTGCTTCTAAACAGACAGTCCCCCCCCCCCCCCCCCCCCCCTCCCCCCTCCCCAAAACACACTGCTACAAACCCAAACGACGGGCTCTGCATACATGCCTACACCAACACACTGGTGTATGCTGAGCCCAAGACACCTCTTCCATTTCCCTCATCACTATGGCTATGGCACCATGCCCCCAGATGGGGAGAAACTCTGCTGGAAGTACAGAGCATCCCAGGCGGTGTGAATGTGTGAGGAACATGATGTTCATTGTTGTGTTTGTGTAGGTCATTCCAGATGTCTGTGTTCACCATCTTATTTGCCTCTATGAAGGTTTATTCTCTGGTTGGGGGCCGCTACCCAAAAGGCCTGTAGTATTGCTTAATATGTAAATTATATAATCTGAAACTTGTTTTGATTTTTGTACTTTCAGCCTTAAACAATACTTGGTCCAGTTTGTGTTTGTCATTATGCAAAAGACAAAGCTTCTACCTTGTATAGAGGTGTAAGGTTTGTGCATGGGGCTCCAAGCCTCTTGGTGTTCACAACAACCCAATAAAGCGCACATGTCTGAGATTCCAGTCTGTCTACTTGGTCTTATTCACGTCACTACTCATGAAGTAAATGAACTTTATTGTCCCATGTAACTGCACGAATGTTATAATCAAGGGTCGGACCATAGACTGTTTATAAAAAGGGTTGGACCCATGTTGCATGACAAACTGCAAATTAAAAGATTGACACATTAAAGTATAGAATCAGGGTATTTGTCTTACAACCATAACAATGGGTCTTTCATGGAAGAAATGACATCACTGTATGTGATGTCACTGATGGCTGAACTCCAGGTGGGGTTGAATTTCACACTATGTATTGTGCCTGCTTTGGCTCACTGTCAAGATGAGGACAACTATAAAGAGAGCCAAGGGAAATACAAGGACAGCTGTGTATGTCAAGTCAAAATGCACTACGTCGTTTTCTTATTTAAATCTATCATTTATATATTAAAGGAATCATCGTATTTGATCTCAAATGATGTAATGAAGCCATAACGTTTGATGTCAGCAAGGACATTTCGACCCTGGTATATTTATGGTATATATCATCTTGGTGCAATGCCCTCACTACCAAACAAAACTCCTATATAAATAATCCGGCCAGCAAAATACCTGGTTCACCCCAAACAGCCCTATCTGACCCATGCACCCGGTCAGTGATCAGGAAAGCCATCCTGGACCCATCTCTCCCATCTCTCCACCAGTCCTTCCAGTTACTGCCATCAGGCAGATGTTACCAAGTCCCACTGGCCCCCGAAAAGCATCTGCCACAAATCCTTCATTCCCTCTGCAATAACCACCCTCCTTAAAATGGACCCTGCACTTCAACCTGTTTTTGACAGTTGCTGTTTCTAACAGCTCCTTATGTGTCTATTTTAGAAGTTGGTTTAGATGTGGTTTAAATTTAACTTGTGAGCATTCCTGAGCCATATTTTTAAATATGTGCTGTGTGTTGTCAACTGTGAATTATGTTTTGAGCCTGTCAAAGAGAATTTCTGTCACTTGGATGGACAAAGTGGATCTATCTCTACCCTCAAGATACTACTGCGGTAGAAGTTTTTAAAACCATTTTTTAAATTCTAATAGTCAACAAAGGAAATGATTAACTGAATAATCACAGTTATTTGTAGAGTCCATATTCACTAATTCAAATTCCCTTGAGGCTTAACAAGGTGGGACATCCTCTGAAATTAACCCTTAACATGGGTGAGGAAAAAACCTGAGTCTTAAGTGAGGGATTCTTCTTATAGGACGGACAGAAATGCAATAGATGTAACATTTACATTCATGAGAAAAGACAACGTTTAACATAAGTGTATCAACACTTGGACACCCAGGCCAGGGTAAACTTTACTGCCACCTTGTGTTGTACTCTAAAGACAGACTATAAAATGTTTAATTATAGTACCATTAAGTATATAGGGTTGTAAAATAAAAAAACATAGATATCAATCTTGTTTTTATTAAAACAAATTTACCACTGACACACATTTGCAGTCTCGTAAAATTACAACTTTATTCTTGTGATATTGCAACTTTATTTATAATGTATAAAATATATTGTTTGTAAATAAATTAGATTTCAATACCACATCAAATAAGAGACTTTTTAAAGACTTGTGGAATTAACCTTATATTAGCCAATTTAATGAATAAATACATTTCTAATGAATAACGTTTGTACATGTTGTCTACAGCCAGGTCCCTTAACGCTTTCAATGCCATCACATGGAATTTAAATTAGTTTATAAAGCTTTTTAAACATTTTTATTAGATTTTTACTGATATAATAAATATATTAGATCTATATTAAAACCATAACATGAAAAACATATTACATTTATGGAACAAAACAGACTATGTCATTTTTATTTGTCGTTATTTTTTATTCTGAGAAGCCTGTAATTTATTAAATCTCACTTTTTATTGAGCATTAATACAAAATAAAAAAATAAAAATGAATTGGAACGGACCGACAGGAAATGTGTCCGTCGCTGTAAAACCCTCCGCCGCCGTGCAGCAGCGAACCCTGTCCGTGTTGTGAAAAGTCGTTCCGCCGTGCTGCAGCCCGGTGGAAACATGAGCTCTGTGTGTTTGCATGAACCTTTAACTTCGTGTGAATCATGAGTGGGACATTGACAAGTGTCTCCGAGGACATGGACCGACAGATCGTTCAGGTTGGTTGGACAGACTGAGCTCGACCACACGACACCGTGCTCTTGTCGGTGCTGCTGGCAACTGTTAGCTAATAATGTCAATGCTAGTCCAGACTTGACTTCCATTAAACTGTGGACTTTTTAAGTCAGGGTTGGGGGGGGCGGTTTAGTGTCACTATGCAAACGTTACACACGAGTTAACCTGCTGATAAACACAAGGACACGTCGTTTGTTTACAAGCGGACCCTTTAAGCAGCTGATCAGAGTGAAAGTGGCTCCACACATGTCTGCTAAGTGTCTCGAGTCAGGATCCAAGCTGCTTCATCCTCAGGACATTTACCACAGCGTGATAATGTCACGTGTGTGTTCCTGTCTGCAGGAGCTGCAGCGTCTGTGTTGCTGTCACAGATTCATCCGCCTGCTCGTTGTTTCTCTAATTGTCGATTAAGAAAAGCCTGAAAGTAGAAAAAGTGCCCCGTTATAATGTCCCTGAGTCCAAAGAGGCGTCTTCAGTGCTTTGTGTTGACGACACGTTCGACTCCAGTGACGCTCACTTCACGTGTGCGACCCTCGGGTTCTCACGTCTGAAGAAAATACAGCAAATACTTTACTTGGAAAGGAAAGAAATGAGAATTTAATATTTATTAGTGGCTGATTCATTTCTGTTTTTAATCAATTTCCACAACTGAAGCTGCACTTCCACACAGGTTTGACACTGGGAGACTTGCGTACCATGATATAAACTGTAGCATGGTAATAACTTCTACCTAATGAAAATACTTCACTGATTGCTTCGTTTATAGTTAATAAATAAACTGTGTGTAATATAAAAGAGGCCAATATGGATACAACCATCTGTTATGACAATATCTCCAGTGACAAGATACATTAAATTCAGTTTTAGCTACTTTGCATTTTTGTAAACTTGACAATTAACATTAACATTGATGCAAACGTTTCCTTTAATAAATCCAGTATTTACATGTTGGCTTTTACTATTGTGACGTGTCAAAATAGCATCATCTGTGAAAAAGGCCTGAGATTTAATAGGATGCCCCATTTTCTTTTACATCATATTTATATACATATACTTTATATATATAATATATATTACATTTTCATGTTGCCAAAATATATGGGAGGAAGAGAGACAGCATCTCACCCCCCCCAACCCCCATCTCCGAGTTTCTCTTTCCCTTTTCCACGTCCAGATCTCTCAGATACTCCGACCTGCCGTCCCTTGGCCTCGGCTGAGGGGTAAAAGCGATTGTGCGTTTGCTGTAGCTGCCCTAAAGTGCACTTTACATGTGTTTTTGTTAACTTGACCACAATTTACAGTCTTAAGTGAGTTAATGATTAGTGAACGACCCGTTGCATTTTGGCCATAGCGGTAATTTCTCACTTTCTGTTCATCTCAGGCGGTGTGCGACGAGGACACCATGTCTTCCACCTCAGTGGGCATGTCAGACCTGAGCGATGAGATCCTGCTGTGCATCCTCCGCCATGTGACTGTGTGCGACCTGCTGCTGAACGTGGCAAACGTCTGCCACAAGTTACAGATGCTGTGCCGCGATAAGACCCTGCTCACACACGTCAGCCTGTCTGAGGAGTATCTGGTAAGACTACGCAACAAAGCTCTTTTATTATTCTGTGCACTGATCAGGAATGTTTCAGGATCTCTACCACAAATTACCCTGTGAATCTCGAAGTTCATTTGAATGTGTGGAACGTTTTGTATATTCAAAACAATATTCTTGAACAAACATTTTGTTATTGCTTCTCCTTCAGGCTGATGATCATTTGGTTCGGAAAATACTGAAGCAGCTGGCCAATCACGTCCAGTCTCTGAGCCTGAATGGCTGCTACTGGCTGTCCGGCTCTACCTTGGATCAACTTGCCCGCTGCAGGGCAGTGACGCACCTCGATGTCACTGGCTGCCGCCTCACTTCCGTTCGTCTGTCCCGCCTCCTCTCCTCCCTCTCTTCGCTCAGATCGCTGGCTTTCGACGTGACCGCCGGCTTCAACTCCGCTCAGCTCAGCTCAGAGGCCGTGGGTTCGCTGAGCCGCCTGTCGGAGCTCAGGCAGACACTGTTGACTCCGAGTTATGGCGTGGTGCCGTGCTGCGCCCAACTCCGCAAGTAAGGATCCGTCAGATCGCTGAGATTTCAAAACGGGGAACACAAAATATTTACTTTAATCAGTTTTGATGTAATTATCCAAAAA
Organism: Verasper variegatus; assembly: GCA_026259375.1. Lineage (NCBI taxonomy): Eukaryota > Metazoa > Chordata > Actinopteri > Pleuronectiformes > Pleuronectidae > Verasper > Verasper variegatus. The sequence goes on along the minus strand of CM048044.1, from coordinate 4,149,122 downwards.
CCAGCCGAAGCGTTTATGCTCTATGTGGTTGCTCTTAATACAAAGTACAGATGAGGATTGTGTGGCTGTCATTAGTTTCATGTAGGTATTGGGGAATGTAAAATTCTCACTGATGGTACTTCAGGAATTCCCAAAGTTATTACAGCTCATCCCCAATGTACCTTTAGCCTTAAGCTTCTAAATGAGTTTGAAGGTTCACTGACTTGGAATTAGGAAAATGGTGCCGCCTTCCTTCCCACTCCTCACCCTGAACGTCTTTCCTTGCTCTATCTAACTTTGGTGAGTGGGTACAATCTCCAGCTAGTGTGGAACTGACTGAGTCGCATCTTCAAGTTCAATTATAATACTTAGAAGTCATTAATAACCAGCGTTTATCGCCGATATTCAGCCAGAAAACTTTCAAAATAGAAAGAATTCTTAACAGAGTTTGGTGTATTTGTTACAGTGGCAGCTCCTCTGGCCCAGGAAGCTGGGGATCATGGGTAATATCCACCATTCACTTGTGTTTCAGCTCAGTGAGGGTTAGGACTCCGCTGGTGCTAAGTAAAAATGACACCGTGTTGCTCTAATGATGGCGCCAGATGAAAGGTCGAGGCATCACCAAAATCTGTCTGTGTATTTTAGGCTGATGCTGCAGTTTGACATCTCAGATGTGACCAGAGAGGGCGTCGGTGTTTGCTGCCAGTTGATGGTGGGTCAGAGCAGTGTGCCGCATTACCAGCAGCTGGAGGAGTTCACTGCACGTTTGGCTCCAGGAGAGGTCAGTCTGTTCCTATACGTACACCTGTAATATACACTGCTGTGAGTAGAGTCTGTAACTATGTATTACTGTCCACAGGTAAACCAGACCTTGCTCCTCCTCTACCTGGCAGTGTTCAGCGTTCATGTTCCAAAGCGTCTCAGAGTTTTCCTCGTCTCGATTCCTGGCCCGAACCCCGCTCACTGGCCCGCCGCCCCCTCACTGGCCCAGAGTTTGGGTCAGCGAGGGGAGCTGGAGGCCCTGCAGCTCCCTCGCTCCTGGCTGGACTCCTTGTCTCTGAAAAGAGCTCTGGAAGGAAACAGCCCCAAACACCTCAGCTTCAGCCGCTGCCCGTCTCTGTGGCCACAGGTGTTCCAATCGCTGCTGGAGGGAGGAGTCCGAGACGCCAAGCAGCTCACCAGCCTGAACCTCAGCGGGATCAACCAGGTCCTGTACTCAGAGTGCAGGAATGTCGACGATCACCTGGTCCCTGGGACAATGAGCCGGCTGGCGGTTGGCTGTTCAAACATTAAACAACTGAACCTGATGCACACACACTACCATCATGAACACTCCCCTGGGCCGGCTGGGGAAACACACCTGTGTGGCAGCTTGGCCAAATTCAGACACCTGCGCTCTCTCACTCTGCCGGCCTGCGCTCTGTCCGACGGCTTAAACTCACATCACATCTCTACAAATAACACATCTCCCTCTCCGTTGTTCCTGGGGCTGAAGAAAATTCCTCGTGTGGGGCTCCAGAACCACAAGGCTGATTCAGAGTCGTCTCTGTCGGGGGACACCACCTCAGGGCTCGCTCAGCTCCTAACTGGCTGCCCTTTTTTAGAGACCTTAGAGCTCATCGGCCCGGGTTTTGTCTCCACGCTGCCTCGGCTCGAACCCTGCGCTCGTGCCAGCGTTGAGCCCCGTGGCATGTGTGCGTGGGCTCGAGGAGTCGGTGATGCACATTTAGCTGCACTTGAAGCTCTGCATCGATTGCGTCGTCTGACTCTCGCTGGGCTTCCCGGGGTCTTGCGGGGGACAGGGTTGGTCCAGCTGGTCAGGCAGTGCAAAGAACTGCAGGTTTTATCCCTCGCCAACATGGGATCATTAAAAACCATGAACTACACCCCAGCCTTGCTGGACACACTTAAACAGTGCACACAGCTGCAGGAACTCAGGTGAGAACACGTCTTTGTCATTTGCTGCAGTAATAAACACTCACCATCAGATAGATAGTTAGTATTATTAAATAAATATTAATAATCGTATAGTTTGATGTAGAGTTTTTGTTATTAAACGTTCTGGGGCATTAAAACACTTACTCTAATTCAATTTATTGGAAGGAGTTCACATATTGTTTTTAGTGTTGAAGATTGTGTGTCTGTTCCTCAGGTTAGAGCAGCCGCACCTGAACGCCAACGCGTCGTTCTTTGAGGCCCTGTCCTCCTGCTCTCGTCTTCGCCGTCTCTGCCTTATCTCGCGCAGCGGCACCTTTGACCCGTCAGCCACAGAAACCTTCATGGAGCGATGCTGTCACGTCGTCATGTGTCATATGTTCATGGGCGGCACCTTGGTGGCTTGTCGCACGCTGCAGAAAGCGCTGCTGGAGAGGTCAGTGAGTGTGTGTGTGTGTGTGTGTGTGTGTGTGTGTGTGTACACATATTGAACATCCGCTATTTAATTGTGAGATGAATCTTTCATTTTGCCTTCTCGTGTGTTTGTCGCTCTGTCAGATTTTCCGCCGAGCGCTCAGCACTGAGCGTGGTCATCTACCCTCTACAACATGAAGACCTGCCTTCAGTCATCAGAGACATCCCACTAACGCTGCTGGATCGAATCACCCTGTTTCAGAGCCACGTGGCCCAACCACCGCATTTATCACCTCTGTGACGTCAGCAGAAAGCTTCACTGTGATTGGTGCTCAACAGCTGAAGGTGTTCAGACTGATTTTTTTTGTTTGTTTTCGGTAGGAATATAAATTAACAAATGAAAGTGAGTGTTTCTCATCTGTACCGTTATCAATGCTTGTTTACATTTACTCAGTAATGATGGTTTTTAAAGGGAAACTTACTTCAAAAGTCAGGGTCGGCTTCGGATCGACGCTCTGGAGCTGGGAGGGATTTTAAGTCTCTCGTCCAACAACTCTTCACACTTGATGCCACAAGGGCCTCAACTCTGGCTTCTCAGTTAAAAATCATCCCTGCTATTTTGAAGGCAAGTGTCAAAAAATATAACTCAAGTGATGTAATTGTTCTGAAACTTTAATGTTGTAATAAACCTCCATATTAACGCATTTTCAACTGTGGTCTGAGTACTATCATTATATTTGTACTTAGGTCCCGTCTCTGAGTTTAACACATACTCACATTGTCTTGTACTTGTGTTATTCCTGCAGGACACAGAAACTCAGACATTCTGCAATGATTTCATGTCTGGTTTATTCATATCGTATGTCACCACATAGAGGCTTTTATACATTTTAAGTTTTTTGTTTTGCATCAAAACACATATATAACAAATATGTAAATGTGTATATACTTTTTAAACAAAGTGACCAGTGACATTTTTATTAGGTAATATCTGAATTACAATCAGATAAATCCTGAATCTGTTATAATTCTATAAAATAGTTTTTTTACTATAGCAAATATGAAAAATCTCAATTAAAATACACTAAATTAAATATTATTCATGTTAAAATGTCTTGGCGATCCATCCAATAGTTGTTCGGATATTTCAGTATTTCATTTCTCGTACGGTCATGGATACATTATCATCATTAGTTTTTTTGATTTCTAAATCAATCTTTGCATTATCTCTGAGCAGCCTTGATGTCTTGTGTCCACATCCCAATCCCCACTGCTGTACAGTATCATCAGAGGACCAGAATTTGCTGACATGAGAGAGACGTCCCACTTGTTGGCTGGACCTTTACTCCAGGTCACACAGCCGGACGGTGCCTGCGACCCACAGCCCGGGGTAGAGCGGCTCGGTGAACGTGGTCTCGACTCTGTGCATCAGCTGCAGCGCCGTGTCACAGACGCAGTAGTAGGTCAGAGTACCTGCTTTATAATCCAGGTACACGCCGACTGTGGAGGACTGGGACTCCGGCACTGGGGTCTCCTCGTCGTTGTGCCTGAAACACTCGTTGTTCGTGTTTAAGTCTAAACTCCAGGACTTGTCGTTGCAGCCAAACGCACACTTGTGATAATAATCTGATCTTCCAAGGCCTTTGTACGCCACTGCTACTTCCACCGACCCTTCGAACTCCACCTCCCAGTAACAGCGTCCTGACAGGCCCTCTGTGCACAGCACCTGGAAGAGGTGGGAGAACCTGTCTGGGTGTTCAGGGTACGGCTGGACCAAGTCTGTGAGCTCTGCCTTTCTGTTGCTCTCAGACAGAACCAGCTCTCTGTACGCTGTGTTCGGGTCCAGGCTGAGGTGACGGTAATCTGGAGAGACCAGCAAGAAGCCTGGGTCACATGACGTGTCCTTCATTTATACACATCGTACGAGACAGTATTTAACCTCAGGAGTGATCTCATTTGACTCACATAGCAATAAGTCCTCTCTGGTCTGAAGTTCATCTGTTTACAATAGAAACACACAAGAAATAACACGTGAACTGTGAATTCAGAATCTCATTTTAAAAATGGAGCTTTAAGTGACTATTTAAAAACTGCATCATCACTGAGGAAAACATCTTTAATAAAACGTTTAATTGAAACAATAATTGTTGTTTTTGTGATAAAACTAAAAAACCTTATATTTATAATAACATGTTTTTATAGAACATGCTGCTTGTGTGTGTGTGTGTGTGTGTGTACCAGGAGGAGGCGTGTCATTGGAGGGTGGAACTTGTCGGCCATGTTCAGGGTCCTGTAACAATTGTCACAAACTTTTATGTTAATACATAAACCACCTGTTACTTTTATTGATCGTGAACTAAACTGTCGCCAGTAAATCAATCACATGCTGATCTTATTAGTTCACTTTTAATCACATCAATAAATATCTCACCATGCACGTAATTCAAAATAAAGGTCGAATTGTTTCCTTGGACTTTGGAGCCCTCTGCCGAGACACTGCTGTTGCCCTGTGACATGGTTTCCTCTGGTTCACGTGTTTATTCATTGCTTGATTCAAAGTGTGAATTTGGAGACTTTAATAGTTTGTAAACCTACATTAGATGTTGGCAGAATTAACAGAGGTGTGAGAAAATATACAGTGGAAAGTATTGCACATAAGCCACTGAACCATACAAATTCATGCTTAACCCTAACCCAACCACAAGTCACATCTTTCTACTAACCTTAACCATATTTACTGCCTAAACCTAACCTACTTGTCTAAACCTAACCTACTTGTCTAAACCTAACCTACTTGTCTAAACCTAACCTACTTGTCTTAACCTAATCTAAACCTAATCTAAACATGCCTTCACCTTTAAATTTAATGATTTATTCTATAGAGACTTGCTTTTTGTCCCCATTTTAAATCACTTCTCAAAAAGGAAAGCTTTTTATTAATTCTTTTATTGAATTTAGTTCACTGTTGTTCTTTTATTATGTCCAATCTGTTTCATTTGACTCCAAATCATAAATTATTGATGGGGGGGGGGGGGGGGGGGGGGGCTTATTTGATTTAAATTGATTGATTTTATTTGCCTCTGTCCTGCCATCTTTATCTTGTTTTAACTTTGTAACTTTGTTTTGAACATAAAGTTGATCATTATTATTACAAGCAAGACAAGTCCCCATAATGTGACTGTGGAGACAGATTTAGGTCCCTACAACATGAGTAATACCTGGTCCACACCCACACCCACACACACACACACACACACACACACACACACACACACACACACACACACACACACACACACACACACACACGCACATATTATTACATAATCAGAGTTTGTGTATGAGTCCTTATAAATTCTGTGTTCTTGTATTGACAGAGTGTATTATTATGTGTATTATTATGATAAATACTTTCAAGGCTAAAAGTAGAAAGAAGAACTTTTACCAGTGGTGGATACGGATCTCCAGCTCTGTCCTCCATCACCGGAGTGTGTATCCGTGGAGTGTGTGTGCACTCTGGTTGTTTATAAATGAATACGTTAAATCATAGACTGTTAATAAAGGTATATAATATAAATAACTGTCTATAATAAATGTCTGGAGCCGTCTTCACCTCACGTCGCCCCAGGAAGTGTAAAAACAGTTTGAACCAGCAGGGGGCAGTGGCGTACACACAGTGGTCAGAACAACTCAGGCAGAATAATCAATCAGCGATGGAATAGATGGAACATCTTGTTTTAACCTGGACAAATTACGTAATTTAAACACTTAACTTAACACAGTAATTAACAGTAATGTTTTAATCAAAAGAAACCCGTTGTTTATTCTCTCCATGTGTAAAAATAATGGCTGTTTATGAGTCTGGTTCGATATCTGTTGCTCAGGTCTGACTCCTTGTCATTGAACCAGCATGGTGGTCGTCTTGTGTGAACTAGCAGCGAAGACGTCTCTTAAAACCGCGTTGATCGATTAACCAGTCAACTAGTGAGCTCGATAACAACCGACAGACATGCTAGCGGCCGTCGCCTGCTCGTGTGTGCGCAGCGGGAGGAAGATGTCCGCCCCCGTGGCTCAGCTGTCGCTCCTCTCCGCGAAGAACTCGCCGAGGTGTGCGACTCCAACCGGGGTACGAGGTGCGTCGCAGCACCGGCCCCCCAGGCTCCTCACCCCGGCTCCCTGGCTCCTGCCGAGCGGAGCCTCCCTCAGGTGTGTGTCCCAGGCGCAACCCAGCCCCGGGGCCCCCTCAGCCCCAGACGATGGAGAGAACTTCGGCTCCCTCTCCGCAGACATCTCCTCCCGGAGGTCGTTCAGGAAGAGCGGCCCAGACACCCGGGAGCTGCGGTACCCAGAGCAAGACTCCCGGGATGATGATGAGGAGGAGGAGGAGGAGGAGGAGGAGGCAGTGAGGAGGCCCCGGAGCAGAAACACACCATACTGGTACTTCTTACAGTGCAAGAAGCTGATCAAGGAGAAGAAGGTGAGTGTGGTGGAGGTGTCATGTCTGTGTTTGTTTCTCCATGTGTGTGTGATCGTGTTTGTGTCGCCCCTCAGCTGCAGGAGGCTCTGGACCTGTTCAGCAGGGACATGCTGAAGGTGGAGAAGCTGCACCCGGAGGAGTTCAACTACACCATCCTGATAGGAGGCTGTGGACGAGCTGGACAACTGAAGCAGGCCTTCAGACTCTACAATGACGTAGGCACATGTAATTTTTCATGTTTCATTTGTTTCACGGTTTCAGTCTGAGCAACAGTTTAAAATGCCTGTACAGTGACCCTGAAGTGCAAAACAAATCACAGCAACAAAACAAACCACTGACAAATCACAAGACACAACGACTGAGACACAAACCCTGACGTCCACTGATCCTGTAATAATCTGTGTCATTGTGTGTGTTTTCCAGATGAAGAAGCGAGGTCTCGAGGCCATCGATGCGACCTACACCGCACTGTTCAATGCCTGCGCCCAGTCCTCTTCGAAACAAGCCGGTCTTCAGCAAGCGCTGAAATTAGAGCAGGAGCTCCGTCGCAAGAACTACACCCTCAGCACCATCACGTACCACGCCCTGCTCAAGACACACGCCTTCACCAACCACCTCCAGGCCTGCATTCACACGCTCAGGGTATGTGTTGGACAGAGAGGAACCAGTTCAGTGGATTGGGTGATATTTCTGTGTTATTTATGAATTTGTGTGTGTGTGTAGGAGATGCTGCAGAATGGACACGTGGCAACTCCGGAGACGTTCCACTACCTGCTGATGGGCTGCTTGAAGGACAAAGAAACAGGATTCAGACTGGCTTTACAGGTAAATGCATGTTTACAGGAAGACCCCAGTGTCTACAAGATTTTCTAGAGAACAAGATGATAACGTTAAACGTGCCAAATTTAATGATAAGCCTTTTATTACTGCAACAAAAGATTTTTTCCTCATTGATTTATCTGCAGATGATTTACAGATTACCGGGCATTTTGATTTTACATGTTAACATTGTTAAACGTGTGTACGTACTCTGACTCTTTTTGTTTGTTTCAGGTTTGGCGCCAGATGTTGAGGTCAGGGATTCGTCCAGACTCCAAGAATTATACCCTACTCTTGAGAACTGCAAGGGATTGTGGGATTGGTGATCCTGCCCTGGCCTCTGACGTTCTGCTCAGGCGCGAGCGGGAGAGCCTGAAAGAGACGGCACAAGCGTCAAATGTCAAGTCGGAGTCCCGACGTAAGGACACAATAGACATTGAGCTTCTGGAGAGGCAGCTGTTTATCGAACCTGGTTCACACAGACACAGGGAGAAGTCCGGCAGCAGACGAGAATCCACCCAGCTGATTCCAGTCGGTCAAAGAGAAAACCTCTCGCTGCCTGTTGACTCAGTGAATTCTTCAGCCCCTAATCTTCTGGACCTTTTTGAGGGGAGGAAGAGTGCTGTGGTCTCCCTCGGCGCTGTAGATGGACCTTATGACCGGCTCGCCCTGATCGGAGGAGCTGAAGGTTTTCTGGAGAAGATGGCGGCTAACGGACTCAGTCCTGACCTCAGGACGCTGACGCTGTTGGCGGATACGATGGAGCCGGGCTACCAGTCTCTGCAGATGCTGCTGAGAGCCGCCAAGCAGCATAACGTGAAGCTCGACGCTGCATTCTTTAACTCTGTGATCCGCAGGTCGGCCAGGGCTGGTGACCTGGAGGCGGCGAAGGTGCACAAACTAACACACACACATAAATAGAATTACATTTAATTGAGTGCATACCAATATAGATATCAGTCCCCTAAATATGCCCGATTTATTTTTGTTCATCAAGATCCATGCATTATTTGTGGGGAACAATAAACAAAAAGCCCTATGATAAAGAAAGTTTTAATATTCCTGCATCCTTACACTTCTTTTTGTAATTTGAACAAAGTGAAGCTGTAAGTGGGTTTTTGATTCCTTCTTTTCTCCTTCCAGGGCGTGTTGAGTGTGATGCGGCAGCGTCACGTGAGCGTGGATGTGCAGACATTTGGAAGCCTCGCATTAGGCTGCGAGCGACAGAAAGACGCTCTGCAGCTGCTACAGGACATGGAGGTGAAGAATGACACTTCCTCATAGTCAGAGTAGACATTGCTGTGTACTGTTTGCAGCATCTGATGAACCATTACATACGACAGTAACAGTATTCATACAAACTTTCCGTCATCACGTCTGGCTCTTTGTGTTTTTCTGCAGGGGGCGGGGCTCAGGCCGAACGTGCAGGTGTTCTCAGCTCTGATTGGCAGAGCGACACGGAGACTGGATTACATCTACCTCAAAACTATCCTTAAAACCATGAGCGAGATGGAGGTGTGGCCGAACGAGGTCATCATCAAGCAGCTGGAGTTTGCTTCGCAGTATCCTCCCAACTACAACCAGGTGAGCACCCGGTCAGTGTGACCCTGGGAATAAATATCTGTGGGGGTGGTCTGTGCAGATTCTGATCTCAGTCTTCATGGCACAATTACTGTGCTGGAAGTGAAGGAAACAGTTTTTAAATGAATCAAAGCCAGCTGGCCAAAGGCTTCTTGTAGTAGAGACCTTTTCTCTCTTTCCTGTCTTTTTATTTTACCCCCCCTCATCGCTCTTCTTCTCTCATTCCCAGTACAAGTCCAGAAACAACTACCTGGTCCAAATTGATGGTTTTCGTGGTTACTACCAGGAGTGGCTGAAGGTCATGCCTGCCCTGGATGCGAAGGATGAACAGGCAGAACTTCACACTGAAACCGAAGCTGCAGAGCTGAAAACAGAAGCTGCAGATGGACTGACGTCATCTCAGAGGAACCAGAGAGCAGCAGCCAGGAGATTCGGTTCTCGTAAGGACAAGACTGCTCCGTAACACCAAGATATATTTCTTCATTCTCTCCTTGGAAAACTGACTGTATGCAATTTCATTAAACACAAACAAATGTATGATATTGTTATTTATACTGCAATAAAAGAATATTTCAGATTTCAACACGAGTCTTGAACAGTTCAACTTCATTTTTTATGTTTTCTAGATTGTTTTATTTTAACACTTTGCTTTTAAGGTAATAGTTTAAAAAATGAAAGACTTCCTCAGTAATAACAGTTATAACTAAAGGGAATGAGGCAGCTGTTGAGGTATTTTTCAGTTCCAGGTCGGTTCTTGAAAGGGAACATGTAAACATTTCAGCAGGGAATATGCCGTTACACAAAATTGTGGTGGACTGTGGTTTGGATGGAATCAGACAATAAGATCACACCTGTCAACATTCATTTACAGCTGTACCCATAACACAGTTAAATTATAGAGTAGAAATAAGTTTTAAATAATTAAATTATGGGTCAGGGAGTCTGAAATTATTTTGGGGGAAATAAATGATCTTTTAAAATACATTATTATAAATATACGTATCCATATGGGGTACTAATGCTGGTCTACACTTGAATACGTCTACACATAGTTTCATTATATTATATTATATTGCCTTCATATTTTACCTGAAGTTCCAGTCCAGCTCTGTTGGGGGCAGTAAACACAGCTGGTGATCTGCTAATAAAGTCGACGAAGAAGAAAACCTGCGTCTTCCGGTACTATCAGATTTAAGAGCCCCGGCGCGAAACATTTATTTTGGTGACGCGACAGTAAATAAAGGTAAGAAAACTAATAAACAACCAGCACAGACATTTAAATACACTTTTTATCAGTTTCCGGTCCAAGACTTAGCGGTAGAAAGTGAGACTTTGTGTTATTAACTGTGTGTTCGCTGCCCTGATGGAAGCTAATAGCTAGCTTCCTGAAAGTCAGTAAAAATATGAGCGTGTTTTGGTTTTGGGTGAAAAAGCCACGTTAAGGTTTCTGAATAACACAGATTAAATAAATACACGTGTCATTTTGGGACTTGACAACACAGCAACTACGATAAGTACCGCAGTAATAGCAACACAACACAAAAGCACTGTTTGTTTACATGTGATGATGAACCACAGTTTCCTCCTTAAGGGCAGCACAGCACCTTACACACAATAAAAGCGATATAAAACAGTTTATATCGTTTGCAATAAGTGCCAAAATCAATCTGAGGTAGATCAAAAAAAAGAAAATACAAGATCTGCTCTCCGGAAACCTCAACCTTCTTTATCACAGGCAGATTTATTCAGATGCAGCTGCAGCTCTCCTCGAAAAACCAGACGTTCAGCTCTCTGAGGTTTTTACCGAGGAACGAAACATCCAGGGAATTTTAAGTACAATAACTTTTAGAAGTTTTCTTTTCCTTGTTTTCTCCCAGACATTTCTGATGTGTACAACGGGGGACAATGGAGTAATAATAATTCTCAGTGATGATGAGGATGATGAAGAACACGACATATCATGCAGTGACGCCTCGGTTGTCATAGTGGAGGTGGAGGATATCAAGAAGAATGGTAACAACATTGTTCACCTGTATCATGTGTTAAGATTGGAGGTTAAAGATGCTCATCAGCGACTCCTCCTCCTCCTCCTCCTCCTCCCCCTGTGTTCCAGATGTTGCGTTATCGCAAACTGCTCTGGACGAAGACCTGGTCGTCACATTCTCCCGCCGCGCTGAGGTGCTGCCTCACGCCCGCTACGACTGTCCCATTCATCCTTTCGCGTGAGTAAATTGGTAAACACACTTTGTGAAATACTGCCACCCCCCCTCCCCAGTATATGATGATAACCCTGCTTCTCTTCTGTCCTGCTCAGGGCTACAGATTGTGAGGTCGGTTCTCCTGTGGCCAGTAACCAGCTCTTATGTGATCAGTGCTTCTGCTACATCTGTGACAAGCTGGCGTCAGTGGTATGTGGTGATGTAGTCTGTAAAGATGCTTGATCTGTTGCAACAGTGATACTATACACAGCCCAACTGACTTTAAAACTTTAAAAACAGACACATTGCTTCATGTGGTTGCATTCTACTCATCACAGGTGGAGTTGACCATCTTTGTGTGTGTGTGTGTTCTTTAGTGTGTAATGTGGGTTCAGAGCGGCGTGTGTCACTGCAACAGCCACAAAAGAAGCGACTTCTGGAACAACCAGCGGAGCAGCGGACTGCTGGGAGCACTGAAGCCTTTCAACCTCACTTTGTCTGAAATAGATGCTCACCTCCGTCGTGCAGGTACTCGCTCACCTACAGAGACTGATGTTCACATCTGGGAGGAACCTGAACCTCCTTGTTATTGTTTTTAATTACACGTCATTTCACTGCCATTGGATCTGTCTTCTTCTTGTTTAGAGATGATGCTCTACAGCTTCAGGCGAGAGCTCTCTGCACAGTTTGCAACCTTCCTGAAGGGAGTGACGTTTCAAGAATATGGTTTGAACCTTCCAAACCAGTCAGGCCTCATCTTTGAGTGAGTGACACAGCAGATGTGTTCAAAATATCTAGGGACAAATTACAACTATCCACCCTCAGATGATCTTACTCTGTTTATATGTAAGAAATGTGTTTATATGTAAATTCATGATATAAACATGAATACAGTCAATAGGATCCATCTTTGTCTACGAAGAAATTAACCCAACAACCCAATCATTTGTTATAAAGGCCACAATGAGGCCAAAATATGTGGACAGTCAAATTCAGATTACACAAATACATAAATGATTGTTGAACATCTCATTCTGCAACCGTGCATCTTATCTTGCTGCTGTAACAGCCTCCACTTTTCTGCAGAATCTTTGAAACCCTGCTGCAGAAATGAGTGTTAGTGTGGTCAGATAATGATGTTATGATGTGGTGTGAGCTCCAGTTCATCTCAAAGGTGTTGGATGGGAATGAGGGCACATTTTAATTGGACCACAAGGGCCTCAGATCAAAAGAACACGAAAGTGTGAGGAAAGGATTGTCCACATAGTTTTGACCTTATTGTTTATTTGAATCTGGATCTGGAACCTCGTCCTCCCTGAGAAGCAGAGCACACCACTAACATTTTCAACCACATGACCTGGAAGAGCCACATTCTGAGCACTAACCTTATGAACACGTGAAACGCGAAGTCCGGTTTTAACATTCATGTTCTTTTTCTGCAGTTACACGCACGTGTATGAGTTTGTGTCATCGTTCCTCAACCAAGCAGACAAACAGAGCGGCAGAGCTGCTGCCATCTTGAAACTGGGAGCCGCAGAACAATTTATTAGACATTTTCAATCCTCAGGGTAAACACACACACACACACACACACACACACACACACACACACACACACACACTCATGTGTATATATAGAAAGAAACATGTTCTAGATGTTCTAGATTCATGGTTTGCCTAACTTTTGGTTTGCCTGAATTTTGTGGGCACTAATTTGTTTGTGATTGATCTGATTCTCTCCAGAGGTTACGCCTTACAATCTTCCATGGCCAATGCTAACCAGGCTAGAGTGGTGCTATTGCAGAGGTAACGACACGCCCACACAGGAACCCTTCTTGTGTTGTATCTGTAATTAATTCATCCATAGACTGTTTATAGAGATGGCAGTGTCTCCACTTCCTCTCTGTACAAAAATGAAGCCAAAATGTCCTTTATATGGGTGCTGCCATCTTGGACCTTTATACCCTGAGTTTAGCCGCGGTATCAAGTTCCCACCAATACACACGCTCGACCAATGGCAAGTTAGTTTCAGCTGTCAATCATTTTTCACACTGTTTTTATAGCATCAAATAACGAATTAAAACCAAATGTAGGATGCTCTCTTCTGCAGCCAGCCACCAGGGGGCCATCCAGCTGATTTGGCTTCACTTTTAGAGAGCTGTGATATCTTTCCTCTTTATAAACAGTCTATGAATTCACCTGGATATTCACCTGCTCCCTCTGTGTGTGTGTGTGTGTGTGTGTGTGTGTGTGTGTGTGTGTGTGTGTGTGTGTGTGTGTGTGTGTGTGTGTGTGTGTGTGTGTGTGTGTGTGTGTGTGTGTGTGTGTGTGTCTGCTTGTGTTGTTTCAGGGTCGTAGCGTCGGTGCAGAGACAGATGGTGATGGATGATTTTACTTCAGATTTCATCCAAAAGCTGCAGGAGTTTTACAAAAACATACTTTTACCAGCTGAGCTGAAAAGCATGAAGAACAGGTGTGTGTTCAGATCTCAGGGTGAGACCAGCAGACCATGTATGTGTTAAACGTGTTACATATTTAAGTCTCTTTAGGTTTTTAATATAACTGTGTGTGTGTGCTGCAGCCTGTGTATTCGTCCCTGGGATGACGTCCTGCTGGTGTCGGTGCTGAAGGGACAGAATGTGTCGGGCGTCCGCAAAGACAAAGGCAAGAAGGACGTCCTGTTAGAACAGATTCCTGTAGTTCAACTGAGAACAGAGCTGCTGCAGCGACAGCACAGGTAAACTCCTACACACACACACACACACACACACACACACACACACACACACACACACACACACACACACACACTTACTTGGCCTTTAAAACCCAACTTGTCTGTGTTGTGTCTGCAGGTACAGAGAGTTGTGTCGCTACCTACGAGTTGTCCAGACTGATGACTCCAAACTGTGAGTGTGAAAAACCAAATGACCCCAAATACTTAACTTGCTTTCCTCTATTTTTGTTGCAGAGTGAATTAAAAGTTTTATTTAACTACAACTTAAATAGTTCCTGAAAAGTTTCTGTAAATATTATTTTATTTTATAATTGACCGATTATTTAAACTCCGTAACAATAAGAAGAAGACATTTTCCTTTAATGCTAATTAGACCCAACAACAATTTGTTTGTTTTCATTACCAAATGATAATATAGAATTATTTAAAAAATAATAATAATACTGTTAAATCTATAAATGTTTAGGTTTTGGAACAATCAAACAATCATATCAATAAAAACAATCAATAATCACTTTGGGCTCTGGGAAATTGTTATCGACATTTATTTCCTGGCATGATAAACGATCATCACCATCTTTTGATCTTTATATCTAAACATGATTGGTAACGTCACGTTGTCTCCGACAGCGTCCAGCCGCTTCACGACCTCATGCCTTACTTCATGTGCATGGACGGAGACTTCATGTCGGCCTGCCACAGTTTGGTGCCGTCTCTGAATGCCCCCGCCTCGCGCTTCACGCCGCTCATCTTCCTCTTTTATCTCCGCATCTTTGAAACGGCGATGGCACCGAAGTGGGCGGTCAGTCAGATAACAGACCTCTGCCGCCCTGATGCCACATGGGAGCCAATTAAAGGTCAGACTGAGCTTCATGACAACATCATTCTTTTTAACTAAAAAACACAAATCTGAGGGTATTTGTCGAAGGAGATGAAGTCAAACTCCCTCCTGTCTCTTTAGGTGCTGTTCCACTGAAGCGTGCTGAGCTGGTGAAGTTTGCTCTGCGGGTTCAGAGATGCTGCTCTGCCGTCTACGCTGATGTGAGTCGACAACATTCATCACGGTTCAGTTTTTATTGCTTGAAAATGTAGAAAATCAAATAAGAGGCTTCTTGTCAAAAATGGGAGACTTGGAGAGACGTGTCCAAACTTATTTAGCTTTCAAACAGAAAAGGTTTTTTCTCTGGTCTTCTTCACGAGACTGAGGCGGCCGCAGCCCATTTGTAATGCAGGGACTTGGTTAAACATAACTTAACATTACAACATTTGGAGAAAGGTTATGATATAGGTCAGGGAAGAACCTTTTTTTTATATAACTCTTTATATTTTTATATAAATTTGAGTGTGGATCCAGTATGTCACCATTTTCACAGAGAACCATTCATGGATTTAGCCATTTGATGCAATTTGCATGTGCAGTTTTGTGTGCTTGTTGTGCCGCTCGTTAGCATTTCCCAATACGTGACCTTTTGCCTGATGTTTCTCCTGATTCAGTCTCAGTGTTGGACCCGTTTACTCACACTGGTCAACTTACCCTGTGGGTCAGTCACCGCTCTTCCAGCCCCCAGCCCACAGTTTCTACATGTAGGCATTTGTTGCTTTTTTACAAATTTATTATTTAAAAAAGAAATTCCTTTATCATTTATTTATACTGGTTTTGTTCTGACTCTCAATTTACTTCAGGAGGCAAAGGATGTTGTGAATTCGATACTGCTGAAGCCGCCCGGGTCAAATATACAGATCCCACGTTTCTTTCAGGAGGTGAGTGTCCGTGTGTGTTTGTTTGTGTGTAGATGTTACACATGAGTATTCAAACAAGTGGTAATAGACTGTTGGTAAATGTGTGTTTTTGTTTTGACAGGTTTACCCCGATCAGGCCTTGTTACTGCTGGTTACAGGAGCTTTAGGTTTGAGAATCCTCAGTGCTGCTCTGACTCCAGCTCTCCCTGTTCTCAACACATTCCAGGTATTTTACTTTCTATCTTCATCTTCACCTCCTGTTTGTGGACAAAACGTCTCTGATTAAACATTTTCCTAATTTAACTTTGACATATTTTTTCCTCATCAATATCCATGAATTATTCCCATGGAAAACAGAAAATTTCAAAAAATGTCTCGCAATGTTAAAGAAAGTGAAAATAAGTCATTTTAACATCTTTTTAATTGTAATCCACTCAGCAGTTTTTGTAAAATACTGCAAAGTAACAAATAAACAGACCGGAGCGAGATCACCACCTCTTCGACGGAGGTGAAAACGTTATTTGTCACAGATGAAATCTCTTAAACTCTTTGTCGTTATGTGTTTTGTGATGATGTCTGGATGAGATGAGGATCTAAATGTTTGATGTTTTTAAACGATATCGTTTCTGTCTCTCAGGAGAACGTGTGGGCCCTCTGGTGGCTGTGGGACAGTTTGTCCTCCAACGTGGAACGTCTCAACTCCTTCTTACAGGAGATCACACGGGAAGTGGAAAACGCCACAGGTATGTGAGCGATGTGAGCGTCCACTCATTGATGTTGCTCTACAGCGCCACTGATGGTGAAAAATCTCTTCCTGCACACAGGCAAGCAGGGAGAACTGATCATAAATATACATATTTACACCAAACTGGGTGAGAATATTATCTCCAGATGATGGATATCATGGTCAAACAAAACTATGGTCCGAAGAGCACATTTACCAAGATTTCAATTAAACTCTGCATCCTACAGGAAGATCGACACAACCTAAGGCTTATATAGTTTGAAAATTAATTTATGATGAAATGGTGGTATGATGCCATCACTATAAACACAGGAAAGGACATCATATAATGTTTTACAATCAGTAACATTAGAGACATGATCTGCAGCTTATTTAGAAAAAGCAATCTGTCATCATGCGTCATTATTACCTGATGACCTAATGAGGGTTTAGAAACTGAACGCACACACCGCCCCTGTGATGCTTTTCAAGGAAACAGCTGCTCTGAGATGAAAACAGCTGCTTAACAAACCATCTCTTTGTTTCTGTTTCTGACAGATGGGGATAGCTCATTTCCCTTTCTCCGCTCTATCATACCCACTCTGTCTTCTTCAGCAGAGAACTGGGACCAGTGAGTCTTATTCATTTTGAACCACAAACTTCCAGCCGTAGAGTTTTTAATTTTCCTTTTTTAAAGTGGATTTTAAAAGGTGTTAAGATCTGATCTGTCGCCCTTTTTTTCCTCCATGTCCTCTCCTGGTGTGGTGGTGATCAGCACCTACTGTAAGTTGTAGTCACATGGGGTGATCCTTCACCGTGGATCGGACCTGCTGTGGCTCTGATCTTTAACTCTGTGTCTGTGTGTTTGTCCTGCAGGCAGCCCAGCAGCAGTTAATCTCTTCTCTTCCCAAGTGAAGGCCCAGTCCCAGTGTTAGCTGTAAGTCTCTCATCAGCTGCTCACTCCTCTAGTTTGGTTCATTTCAAGAAAAGTATGACGTTTCTTTATTTTACTGGAGGATGATGTAAATATGTTTTGAATCAGACTGTAAATTGAGGCATCCTGTGGAGTTTTTTTTTATTTGATGCCTCCACGCCAGCGACACCCAGTGGCTGGAAGTTTTATATATTATATTATATTAGAAAATAACCATCAGATTAACTGATCGTGATCCTGAGTTGCAGCTTTAAGTGAAGCTGTTCTTGAAGCTTTGTACGACCAGTGGCACTCAAGAAATTCAATTCTATTTCAACAGCTTTTGGTCGCGTCCAGCTCGTGTCTGATCCGCTCAGTGTCGGTGCAGATACAATCAATCAGGTTCAATTATTGCACCAGAAACATCACTTTTTTAATAAATACCTTCAATTAGTCAGTTAATCATTCAGCACTAGTATTGATTCAGGGTTTAAAAATACTGTCTGAGTAGATGTGTCAATATATTACCCCCCCCCCCTTCAGTGTGAATCCTCTCTCACGTCAATATATTATTATTATATAAATATGTGCTCTCTCTTTGCAGATTGTCCTGATTGCACATCACTACGCCTCAACAGCGTGAATCGCCACGGTTACTTCACCACAGAGTCGATCACTGAGAGATTTCCACATCACACAGATGTCAGAATAAACCTGTACAGACCAGGTCGTGTCGGCATGATGAAGAGAACAATATCTCCACTGTTAATAGCATTATTAACACCACAGAGACACTATATTCTACTTTATTCTTTAATAATCTATCTGATCTGAACAGGATAAAAACAGTTGAATTCTGCTCTGTGGGATTTTTGTTTCATTTTAACTGAACTAAAGTATTTCCTTTCTGGAAATACTTTTAGATAGTCACTGTTTTATTGAGACATTTATGTATCTGTAAATAAAAAAATAACAGCTTTATGAATCACGAGTCAAAGAGAAGGAGAATTCTGTCTCTGGGTTATTGTTTAACATTTTGAATTCCAGTGTAAAAAAAACGATGTGATATATTTTCAGGGAATATAAAAACACGTTAAAATCAGCTCAAGCTTGTGTCGTGAAAATAAACAGAAACATACGGTGATTCACAGGAAGAGGCTGTCGTACTTTCTAGAGTTTGAAGGACAAGTGGTGGAAGTTTTCAGATTTATTTTACTGCATTGAAAGTGTAGAAATATAAATAATCTGAGAATTAACTAAAGCTTTCAAAATAAATGTATTTCCCTGTGCGTGGTGGAGGTTAAATATTAAGTAGCATAACATGGAATTATCTCTCAAACCTCAACTGTGGAGAGGTTCAGTATCAGAGTAAATATTCTTACTTTCCACCACTGGGAACAAATCAGAAATTCAAATTAAAAGTAAAATTCACCAAAGTGCACATTGATTAACTGAGGTTTAAAAGATAAGAAATACTTCACAAATAAGAGATCATTTAATTTACCTTATTAGAGTAAGTTATATTGCACTGATACGTTTTCTGAGTATTTCTTCCACCACTGCTAATTATTGAAATGAAACTGTAAAATGTTTTTAAAACTTCTTTACCAACAAGTCGAGTTGAACCATAAACTGTTTAAAGATGGATGACAAAAATGAAGCCAATGTTCATGATTGCCCCCTAGTGGATAGCTGCAGTATAAACAAACTAAAAAAGTCAAAGTAAACGTTAAATTTTTTTTTTTTTCTCAAAGATGGTTTGTGTCATCATGATTGACAGCTGAGACCGACTCAGCTTGTGGGACGCTTCCTTTCTGGATAGCGAGAGGAAGTGGAGCTGATCATCTACCAGCCTCTGCCTTCAGATTGTTGCTGGTTTAAAAATTGCACAGTGCACATATGTGGCTCAATTGTCATAAATCACAGAGTTCACATGTTAAAACCTACATTTTAAAAACACACTTCAATTAAACGTAAAACCTTCAGGCGCTGGAGATGTCGAGGCTGCCAGCGTGTTAGAGGGTTTCGGTGCCTGAGAGACACTAGTGCACTAATGTACAGTAAACAGATACACGATGGAACAGGAATCATGTAAACACCAACATGCAAACATCATGTGTGATTGTTTTGTCTTCACGTGTTCACAGTGTCAGATGATGTGAAACCTTCAGCATCAGATCGAATTACACAGAAATCAGTGTATTTACTTTTGGGGTTCATGTTGTGTACGTGTTCCTGTGAAGCTGCACCGCGCTGTAAGAGAATCTTAAAACCGGGGGTCCGCGTCCTGCGTGGCGCTGTTTGATGAGATCGGACAGGAAGTTCAGCACTCTCACATCGTGTTCACTGCTGCACAGTCCCGGAGTGCAGAGATCGTCTTTTCCGCCGGTACCGTCCGTCCCTCCCGCGGCGTTCGGACGGCGTGATGCAGGACGGAACGTGTACAGCAGGGCCTGGTTGACCAGCGCGGTCAGGCAGCTCTCCAGGTGCAGCAGGTAGGTGACGCCGCGGCTGATGCCACTGTGAGGATCGGCCATTCTGCTGATGAGGGAGCCGGAGTATGACGGACAGCGCAGCGTCCTCTGGTCCAGGTCCAGCAGAGCCAGATAACGGCTGTAGCGGCTCAGGGAGTGAATGATGCTGGACGAGGAGCTGGAGGAGGATCTGGTGCAGAGGGAAGGGAGATTAAAGTCAACATTTAAAAGCTGAAATAGTTTATTTTGTTCTTGTGGCTGTGTGTACATTTCTGATAGATGCTGAAGGATTGGCCGGTGATCGTCAGGTGTGTTGTGGTACCTGTGTATTCCGATCAGTCTCCAGGTGAGCAGGTCAGTCAGTTGAAGGGGCGTGGTCAGACAGGGCGTCACGGCGTTCCTGTCAGGCGCCGGCAGGAAGAGACTCAGAGCGTCCACCAGCTTCCTCACCAGGCTCTCGTCTCCTCCGATGACCACCAGCGGCCGGCCGCTCAAGAGGCAGAACACGGCGTGATGGGAGAAGGAGTTGTGCTTGACGAACCTCAGGGCTCGGAGACCGGCCTTCCTCCTCCTCTTGTCTGAGCGGGTGTTGATGTGGATGTTCTGAGTCGGGGAGGGAGGGTCCGAGGAGCCTGTGAAGCTGGCGCAGTCCGACGCTTCGTCGATGCTCGCCAGCCTGAGAGGAGCGCGGGGCGGGGACCAATGGTCCGCCTCCGCCAGGGCCACGGGGGGGGGACAGTTCACATGGAGGTCCATCCACTGGACCATCTGATGGACTTTGGACGAGTTGGGCATCTGCTCCACCGCTTCGTGGACTGTGGAAGTAAAAAGTGTTTTGTTATATCATATTAACACTGGAGCTGTGTCCTTTGGCACCATTCAAATCAAACTGAGTCGATTTACAGTAAAACTAAATTGTTCTATCATGTGCTCGTTGTTAGAAACTCATAAACTGTAATGAAAATCCTTTTTTAGTATAAAGTTAACAAGATATTGAGGAATCCTTTTATTATCAATGTAAAACTACAGCCACATTTTGATGTATGCCTCCTCCTCCTCCTCCTCCTCCTCCTCGTTGGAGGTTTACCGGGAACGTCCAACCCAGAGGGTCGACCCAGAACTCAACTGGAGGGACTACGCACAGGGGAACCGAGCGACCCAAGAAGATAACGGGACAAGAAATGGTGGTGAAGACAGCAACTCCCATGATGCTACGCTGCCCAAACTAGGTCTTCTGTTATTGTTTTGATTGGGAAACCCCTAGAGGCTGAAATATGTATTGCACATTGGGAAAATGGCTTATTAACAAGCAGGAACAGGATCAATGTCGGACAATGTCAAGGTCTTCACTACAAAGATCTGTGTAGTCTGAGTAGATTATTATTTTAACCCATAAAAGTTTAAAATGGCACTTTACTAATGAAACCGTATCAGATGTTTTCATTACCTTCACCCTCTTGACTCTTCTTCAAGCACTCGACTGGCTCCTCTTTGATCTCGACGCCATCACCGACAGTTATCTCCTTTAGAGGCTCGTCTTCATCAACATCACCTTCCTCTCTCTGAGCAAACTGATCATTTCCATGTTCATTTCCTTCACCGGTCACATTCAGGATCTTCTCCTCAGGTCTGCACTCTGTCAGCGTCTCCTCCTCCTTGTCGTCGAAGCCGTTGCTCAGAGGCTGCTGCTCCGCCTCTTCCTCTGTGATGGCGGTGAGGTCGTCGGGGAAGATGGACTCGGTGGTGCTCAGGACCTCGATGCTGTCCTCGCTGTTGGCTCGTCTGGCGTACGCCCGCACGCGTTTGGCGCCGGTGTCGACCGGGACTCGTCTGAGGAAGGGGTCCATCAGCATGCCCGGGGTTTCTGCTGAGGAGAGGAAAGTGTCAGCTGCTTCTGTTGGAGGCAGAAACCGGAATATATCTATTATCTTTAGATTCATTTCTCTTAATCAGTTGATCATTTAGAGTCAGACTACAACTGCTCGGCACAAGTTACCAGAGACGTCTTCAAATTGAATGTTTACTTTGAACAAGAGAGAAAGATTAAAAAAAACCTATGATAAAAAACATTAAAGTCCAAGAAATGTCACATTTTAGAAACTGGACCCAGTAAATATTCAGCATTTCTAATAATAAATGACACTTTATAAGTTATTCAATTTGTTGTCTGGTTTGTTTGTTTGTCAGCAACAATACACAAAAACTACTGAACGGATTTCCATGAAACTTGGTGGAAAGAAATCATAGAGAAAGAAATGGGGAACTGATATTAATGCAGATTTAAATATGGTTTCAGAAAGGGACTGTTCTCGGAGGAAACATGTGTTTCTAGTTTCCTCTATTTTATTTCCTGGACCAGGCATTAAATCAAATGAATCACATTTTGTTATTACTGATTTATGAGTGTGTGCAAACGTTTAAGGGGACTGATGGACCTCGGTGAAGGCATGTGCTCGACTGAGTGACTTTCTCGTTGCTTCCCAAATCCAGAAACATTCATTATAAATTGTTATCAGATTTTAGAAGTTGATGTTTGTTTTTTGATTGTTTGATAAATAATTCAAGCAGCTAACTGATGATCTGAATCTGTCAGTGGACGAACCTCTGCTGTCGGATCCATCGACGTCATGCTGCGTCCGATACGATTTCTCTGTGCCGAGCACTTCAATGCTGTCGCTGCTGCTCACGCTTCCTGCCATCTCCATGACAACGCTGGGGTCGGAGGTCAGCGTCCCTCCGGCCTCCAGC
Organism: Verasper variegatus; assembly: GCA_026259375.1. NCBI lineage: Eukaryota > Metazoa > Chordata > Actinopteri > Pleuronectiformes > Pleuronectidae > Verasper > Verasper variegatus. The sequence continues at coordinate 4,126,383 of CM048044.1, read as the reverse complement.
TTGATGGGGATCTCCTCCACGCAGGAGTAGAAAGACTCCAGGCTCATGGGTTCAGAGCTGGTCGCCCTGACACCGCTCTGACTCGCCCTCGGCAGCTCGGTGACCTCCTTCTCCTCCTCCTCCTCTTGGTTCTCGGTGCTCCAGTAGTCAAACAGGAAGTTGGTGAGCGTGAGCTTCCTGGACAATGAACGCGAGAACCGAACAGTTCGCAGGACGCTCCTGTCGCCTCGGAGGCGGCACTCCGTGTCCGCCAGCTGCTCCTTTGTCAAGGAGAGGAAGTAGTCGTTGCAGAGCTCCTGCAGGGGCTTCAAGCTGCGCTCCAACCTGCAGGGGGTGGGCGTGGGGGGGCTCTGCTCAGTGGGCAGCAGAGCAGTGGGATCAGTGAGGGAGTCGGCGGGGTCGTAGGGCAGGAAGTCCGGTTGTTTGAGCTTCCTGTTTGGGTAGGATGTGACCTGACGGAGGAGGTCTCTGTGGTTTAAGATTGAATGCTCCACAGATTCAAGATCAGCGGCTGGTCCTGCGTCTGCTGTGAAGCCGTTTACAGTCGACAGATGTTTGGTCTCCTGAAGCAGCGTCAGCCTCATGTACCTGAAGCAGAGAGTTTTGTGTGATTATTCAGTTGACATATTCACCAATTTCCAGACATTTGCAATAAATAACATCAGCTGTGTGAATTTCCTTCCGATCTTACTCGAGCTCTTGTAGTTTTCTCCGCAGCTCCATGGAGAACGCCTGCCTGTTCCCCGTCTTGAGGCTGTCGGACGCCCGAGAGAAGCAAGCGGACAGCTCGGCGAAGTTCTCCATCAGCTTGGCCAGGTCCGAGCACACGTAGGCCATGCAGAAGGGACGCACCATGCCCCGAGCCTCCAGGTCGTACAGGGTCATGTGGTGAACGTACGCAAAGGCGTCCTGGGCCGAGTCTCCCAGGATCACCTCGGAGTCCTCGCTGAAGTTGAGGCGGGGGCCGGGGGAGGCGTGGGAGGCGTGGACGGGGCCGGACGCCTGGTAGTCCACGGACATGATGCGGACGGAGAAGTGGTTGAGGTCAAAGGAGCCGATGACTCTGGGGTCGTCCGGTATCGTCAGCACAGGCTTTGGACCCACCTGAAAACAAAGTTTGAACAATAAATAACACAAATATTCATCTATTTAACTCTTGACTCCTTTGTAAATGCTTCTTATGTTGCTTTTACAATTTGACATAGTTTTTTATTAATCGTATTATTTATTTATACATATATTATATAATATTATAACCTCAGCCAAGGAGCTTATGTGTTTGTCTGTTTGTTTGTTAGCAGGATCACACGGGAACTACTCAACAGATGAAACTTTGAAGAGGGATGGGCTCGATCTTTGTTCAGATCCAGGAAGTTTCTTTTCACTTTCTTTAACATTGTGAGATAAAGAGTTTTTTCTACATTTTCATTGATTTCTCAGAGGATAATTCATGGATCTTGATTTTAAAAATATCCATTATATTTATGAGTGTGTGCAATTTGGTGCAGATCCCCCCCAAAAAATACAGATGTAGTGAATTTAAATGTGGTTTCATAAGGGGACTGTTGGGCTGTTCTAGTATATATTATATATCCAATGTAAAGCACTTTTTATTTCCCTTGCTGTTGAAACGTTCTTTATAAATTCATTCCTTCAACCTTTATTTCAACAGACGTCTTTTATAACTGAGCCGATTAAAGAGAGAACACATTCCAAGACGTCAGGAAAACACAAACAGTCCAATGTGCCAAACAAACTCAAGAGCAAAAGTAAAAGCCTCATGGACAAATACAGAACATTACCAGTTTTTTTACATCGTTGTATTGATACTTTAAAATACTTATACAGTCAAAATGATGTATGTATTTATGTAGTTCAATAAAATTATTTGTATAGCCCATATTCACAAATCACAGGTTGTCTCATAGATCTTAACAAGAGTAAAACTACCAGAAAAACATATTAACAGGTGGAAAATAATGTGTATTTCAATTAGACAAACATTTTATTACACAAGTTCAATATAAAGAGTCAGATTTAATGTTGAGCTGGTGAATAAATCAAATAAGTTGAGTGATTTGATTAAATACAATTATTATATACATGAAACACACAAGTATGAATTTAACTTAATTTAATCAAATCACTGTCAAGTAATTTGATTTATTCACATTAATTCTGACCTTTTACATTGAACTTGTGTAATAAAGCAACATGGACATTTAAAATGTCATTGAAATACATCATTCAGGATTATGAACACTGGCACAGACGCAGAACAGACAGACGCAGCACGGACAGTCCCACCTGCTCTGAGAACTCCGCCACCAGGATGAAGTCCCTGTGGAAGAGAGCGGAGCAGCTCCAGGGGTGCGAGGGAGGCAGCAGCGGGACAGAGAGCTCCTCCGGCGGCCACGCAGCCCCCTGGTCCTCGTCCCCGAAGCCCCCGGAGCCGGTGAACGCCAGGAGGTCCGGTGACCCGATCATCTTTCACACAGGCCGGAGGCGGAGGAGGAGGAGGAGGAGGAGGAGAAGGGTCGACCCATGGAGGATCTAAACCGAGAAACAGGAGCGGTGGCTCGGGCTGCACGTCCCGGTGTCCCCCGGCCTTCAGCGGATCGGACCGGACACAACAACCGGGCGGTTAGAAACGTGTGAACTTCACGGATCCTGAAGTTGCCACATGTTAAAAACTAAGTTTAAACTTTCCTGTCAACAACAACAACAAAAGTCCCGTTAACGAGCGTCGTCTTCGGGGAGAGCTTGGCGGAGAAGTGAGCGCCTCCTGCGGGCAGCGGTCACTCAGTCACACGGTGTCTCCGGGTTTCTCTTCCTCCTCCTCCAGAATTCAGCTTCCACATTCACCCAGTCTCGGTTGCGTTTGACCCGTGAAGTGAGTCCCTCGTCACCCGGATTCAGCCATGTGACACACGCCGGGGCCGGTACCCGCCCGCACGGGCGGCGTCTCAGCACAAAACAAGCTGCAGTTAATGTGGACTTCTGCTCAGCACTTTCAAAGTAAAACCTTTTTAATTTGGGAATACCCGCTGTAAATACTCTCAAACTGCAGTTCAGTAGGTAAACGTTACTACTACTAATACTACTGAAGGCTGGGCAGTAAAACTACATCTGTTTCATTTGCATTGTGTGAGCACAGGGAGGAAGATTATAACCTCAGACTTAATCAAATGTTTCTAAGGCAAACTTAGCATCTTCTTGTAAATCTCTTCTTACAGGAATAGTTCACCCAAAAATGAAAATGCACTCATTATCTGCTCACCATCGGCATAGTGGGGAGTAGATAGTGAATTTATATTTTTGGGTGAACTTTCCCTTTAAAGCAGGCCCCCCCCCCAATTCCCTCTGAAGGCTCCTGCACAGGCAAGAGGCAAGTTGAGAAGCACAGTGCAACTCGAGGCAGCAACGCTTACAGCCCCCCCCCCCCCACCGTGTGATACAACAGCCACCCATATGAAAGTGGGGGCCTTCGGGGGGGGGGGGACTGATCCACCACCTGCCTACAGGATCACAGTGACTCTGCTGTACACACGGGCCAGGAGGGTGTTGTTCCTGAAAGTCTAAAAGGTCATCATCACATGTTAGTGCCCAGCGGATGGTAGAAGTGATCAGCTGACAGTCACATGACAGGATTTCACCATTTCTTATGTGTATAATATCTGCACAGAGTTGAAAGCCTTTCTCGTGAATGAAAGTGAGCACGACTCTCCTCAGACAATGTCCCGGGTGTTTAACACAACATCTGCAGAAAAAAAAATAGGAGCAACTGAGTGAGAATCTAAAGTGGTTTTGTTTTTATTTTCAGTTTCAAATCACAGAAAATCTCTCTTACATCCACAACGAAGAAAACACAAACGCCCCCCCACCCACCCCCCACATTCATTCTGTATTTAAAAGCAACGGCTTAAAATCATTAGGCAACTTTAATGATAAGTTAAAGGGTTAGTTCACCCAAATGTTATTGGCAGACTGGACATTAAACGAGCCAAAAATACTGCACACTTCAATCTCAAGTATGAAAATATACACGCTGGAGTTAAATAAGCCCAACTCTGAATAGTTGAATAAGTGCAGCAACACCTGATGGATTTCAGCATTTCATTCTTTTTTTCTGCATAGTTATAATCTATTAAAGGAGATTCAGGAAAACGAAGCAGAGCGAGTGCTATGAATGAGAGGGAGAGTTAAACCAACTGTCCTCCTCCCCCCTGCTGTGAGCTGTATGTGGCCCTGTTGACCATCTCTTACTCCCTGTGAAGAATAATAATGACACAGGCCTAGCTGTGGGATGTGTGTGTGTGTGTGTGTGTGTGTGTGTGTGTGTGTGTGTGTGTGTGTGTGTGTGTGTGTGTGTGTGTGTGTGTGTGTGTGTGTGTGTGTGTGTGTGTGTGTGTGTGTGTGTGTGTGTGTGTGTGTGTGTGTGTGTGTAGTCACATTCACACACCACAAAGCATCATTACCTCCGGCCAGGCATTGGTTTCTCATTAGGATTAATACAAAAACTACAGAACGTATTTCCATGAAACTTGGTGGGAGGAGGGGACAAGGCCCAAGGAAAGAACCCAGTACATTTTGGCATGGGTCCAGACACTTGTTGAATTCTGAATGGATCTCCTGCAGCTTAAAAGGTTCAGTGTGTAGAACTCAGTGACATCTAGTGGTGAAGATGCACGTAGCAGCTAAATACCCCTCACCTCACCCTCCCCTTCCAAACATGAGAGAACCTGTGGTGACTTCAGTTGTCATAAAAACTAAAAAAGTGATAGTTTGGACGACTGGAAAAAACACGTCGGATTCACCTAAATCTTCCACACTGGACCTTTAAAGTCAGATTTGACCAATTTAAGGAACTGTATTTTGTGGTGATCAGTGTTGATACTGTGGCTACAAACAAATCAATGCGTGGACACTGAGGAGTGTCAAAATACGTTCAGTTCATTGTGTTCACACGGTGAAAAGAATGAAGCCACACAGATCACCGCTGACCGGATGTTAATACCACATCTGACTGAGGTTTATGAATGAATGTGTGTGTGGCTGGATTAAATCTAAGGGGAGTGTGAGTGGGACATTTGATAAACACTTCCTCAGCTCCTTTCCTTGGCACGTCTCCTTTCCTTGATTAACACTTTCACATCTGCAGCCTCCTTATTGCCTCTCGTCCGGTCAGTCCATGGCACCTGCCATTTTCTTATTGCAACTGTTCCCTCTTCCCTTCCATTAACACCAGTTAGGCAGCTCCACAAGCCGAGATCGCAGTGGGAATAAAATGTCTTTGCCTTGAACCAAACGTCAAGGATGATGAAAGATTAACTTCCGACCTCTGTGAGTCATGTAAAGTGTTGTGTGCAGCTCAGTCATATGAGCAGTATTTCAGGCTCTGACACGGCGCAGTAGAGCATGAAGCCCATCTGGTCCACCTGGTCCTCTGACAAGCCGCTCAGCAGATTGACAGCTGGTTTGAAGTAGCTGTGTAACGCCCCTTGCTCGAGGTAGCCAATCAGCTCTGTGATGCACTGCTGGAATCTCACATGCAGGCTGGATTCGGTCCAGTCACTTTCACCGTCACTGAGGTGCAGGATGAGATTGGCCAGCGGGGCAGCTTGGAGCGGTCGCAGGGCCGGGTTCAGTCTGCACACCGCCTTCAGGATCTTAAGCGTGTGTCTGCGGCGTCCGTCGTCAGCGGCGTCAAGTTGCGCCAGACGCTGAGTTTCCCACGGGTAGAGCGACAGGTGCCAGGCGTTGACCCAGGGAGAGGTGAGCTCGGGCTGGGCAGTCAGGACAACGTCCTCCTGCCTCAGTAGAGGCAACATGGAGATGAACAAGGGTGGATCACTGGTCTCTACTCCCTCTTCATCACGAAGCCTAAAGGATTAAAGAAGAAAGCGGTTTATTTGAAAGGTGAAAAGTAAAGACACAAACTTGATTTTCTACTTGTATGCCTCTGTAACTATGGCAACTTGTTTATTATGACACTGCACAATCAACGTGAAGGAAAACAAAGAATTATTTTTAACATCCTGTATATTCAGCACATTCAAGGAATTGGCTTTACACGTGTTTATATTAGAGACAATGTGAAGGTTGTTACTCATCATCACCTACAGATTCTTACCAGTGATACTTTGCCTCCTTGCTGATGACTTTTCAGATTTAAAGCATAGGTACTTTAAATCAACTGTGGCTAATTTCCAACATTGAAAAACTGCAGATCAATAGACAAGCAGACACACTCACCGGATCTCCAGCCTCGGGTCCGGTCCTCCCGGTACTGGTCTGATGAGACAGTACATCACGCTGCTGATTGACGGCCAGTTTATAGTTTCCAGGACAGCTTTACTCAACATGTTCCCAACAGCTTCTGCAGACAGGTAACCACCCACCAGGTGCCTACACGACAAGGGGAGAGAATGCTTTTAGAGAAATTATACATTTTCCAATGATGTTTCTGTTTCATGCCTTTTCCAGAGAGAGAGATCCCCTTGTGTGCAGGGGTGGCAATGCTAGAAGACTCTACAGTAGTCAAGGAGCATAAGCAGACCCAGGAATGACTTTGTACGAAAAGATACAGTTTGAATTTGAGTTGGACAGCCATGTGGAGGTCAATGAGCAGCGGTGGGACATGTGCACTTTAGCCTGATTGAAGACCGGATGCGTCGCAGCATCCCACCCATCTGCGGAATGTTTATTGCTCTTGAAATGAGGCCAACCAGAAGGTCACAGAGCGGTGAGAGAAAAACAGGGCCTGTACCGAGAGCCGGGTTTCATACTGAGTCAAAACTAACCCTGTTGAAAAGTGTAAAGTGTCACAACCAGGAGACGGACACCACATGGTCAGAGGACAGCAGGTCATCTGTCATGAGCCAGATTCCTGCAACCTTGGTCGAGGTGAGAGATGAGGCAACACTTTCATCGATCATTTAAGAGGAAATCAGCGCGCTGCAAAGTTTGATGAAATCTCGGTGGTTTCATCACTGTCATTTTAAAAATATCGATTCGATTCTATGTTAATGTAAAAAAGTATTGATCACCTGTCCCAGTAGCTCCGTCCTCTGGGGAAATATTCTAGATTAACCCGGCGGACCATCCAGTGCAGAGGGTGTGTGAGCAGAGTTTCCTCCCCCGGGATGAGCCGCCACAGAGAAGCTTCCAGCTGCAGCGGCACCAGCAGACACGCATGGTCTGCGGTGACCACCTAAACACACACACACACACACACACACACACACACACACAAAAACAAACTCAGCTGGCATTCGTTTTGCATTTCGCCAAAGAAAACCCCTGAGGTGCAAAGCTTAAAATTAAAATCAGCAGCACATCTTTGAGCGTGTTCATGTTTGTACCTGAAGGTCGTCCAGCAGAGAACCTCCGAGACTCATTTCTCCCAGTGGCATGTCGGGGTGACGGCTGTGCAGGAAGCCCTGGATCTCAGTGCAGATGTCCAGAGCCAGAGACTGAGCTCTCTGGACCTCATGTGGAGTGAGTGCTGCCCTCGCGTGATAGTACTGCTGCAGGCGCTCCTACACACGGTTAATCAATGATTCAGAAGATGACAAGTCTTGACAGAACAAATTAGTCGCTGGGACAATCTTGACTGTCTGTACAGAAGCAAATCATTCAAGCTAAAGGTCTTCACCAAGACAAATCTAATTTTCTGCTTTGTTTCAACTGTTCTTCACCGTGTTGTTCCAGACATGGCAAATAGGAAACTATGATGTTCGTAACAGTTCGTAAAAGATCATCTGCTTTAGCTTTATTCAAAGGCAAATCACATTGTTTCAATTACCCTGTTAAGTCCATTTATGCATTTGCAGCCGCTCTACTCCCATTTACGGAGCAAATGATTTCATGTTGCTATTATAGAACAACCCACTGTAGCTCTTCTTGTGTGGCTGTTCTGCCCATGAACACAAAGCTGTTTCATGCTTGTTTGACTTCTTCCATATAGTCAGTGCACACGCTCACATTGTATTTTGATGATTCAGGGCTCTAGGGACTCAGTGCAGCCTAAGCAGTGAATAACAATGTGCATCCCCTAAGCACTGCGCTTTAAAAAACATGTTACACATGCATAAATGAATGAGCCAACACTGAGCTGGGCTGTTACAGCAGCTGTTAGGACTGAATGCATAATATGTCTCTTCAAGAGCTCGGAGCTGAAATGTCAGCGTACCTGCAGAGTGAGGACACACAGCTGGAGCCTCTTGGACTTCGACTCAGGTTTGGACGTCTGAGGCTGCTGGTTCAGGTCATCTGAGTTAGAGAAAGGTTAGAGCAGCTGTCGAGTCATATCAGAGGGTTTACAAGGAAGATTAGAATAATGAAATGTGAAGTTCTCTGCATTTGTGATGTCTTATTTGAGTCATTTGCCTGTTAATACCTTTCTGTTGTCTCGCTGCCTTGGCAACATGTTTCATCACCACGCCCTCGATGCCCTTCCTGATCATCTCGGGTGAAGCCGAGACCAAGCTCAGCTCCTCCCAGCTCTCAGCCATCTTCTGCTCCACCTTCTCATCATCGGCAGCGCGGCCTGCGCGTTCTATCAGCTGAACACAAACACTCATCGTCACAATCACGCAGTCATGCACGACAGCGCAGTGATAATGCCCTGCACTAATATAGAGCACAGTGCACACAGACAGATAACTTCAGCCCCGTGGAACTTCAGACTGAGCAAGTTTTTTTTGTGCATATTTTACAAACTGCTGACAAACATTGTAACGTGTTGTATTTTCTGCAGACCAGGCAGCAGTTTATCTCCGAACATACAGAAATCTACTTGTTGGGGAACTTTTCAGTACAGTCAGCGTTTTGCTGCTTTCATTTTATTTGTCTACTTCTGAGTGATGTGAGCTGATATGACTGATATCACAGGGTCTAATCAGGAGTCAGTCTCAGCTGTCAATCATGTTTTACCTTATTATTCTAGCATCACATTAATAATTAAAACCAAACTTATTTGATAAATTAACACTTGAACAAACATCAGCATGATAAGAACTACATAAAATGAAAGAAACCATTCTTGATAAAAAAGATTTGACTAACATGGAGGAGGTGGGGTTTATGAGCTATACTGCAGCCAGCCACCAGGGGGCAATCGAGACGCTTTGGCTTAACTTATGAGTCATATCATCCATCTTTTCATAAAGTCAGTGGTACAGAGCTGCTGTTCAGAGGCAGATTGTATCCAAACAACCTGAGAAACACTCACCCGTTTCACTGCCAGTGTAGCGATTCCCAGCATGGCAGCTCCACCAATTCCCAGAACCAGTCGAGCATTGGACAGCAGGAAGTCAATCACCATGGCAATCCCATCCTCTCCTCGCCTCCGACTACCCTGGAAGTTCATTGCTTCCTTTCTTTGTGGTTACCCTTGTGGAAGAGAGAATGCATAAATTGAGGGGAGCAGAAATAACAGGAGACGACAGTCAAGGTAGAGGTGAAATAAAGTCCTGCTGCATTCTGTATCTCTAGTATCATGGAGCATCTCAGCAGCATTTTATAACATATGTACATACAGGTGAAAATTCAAGGTCAAATTTGGATAAATAAGACTGGACTTGAACTTGATGGTGAGAACCATTTTCCCCATCATTCATGACTCCGTCAACAAGCTGCAGTTCTGGGAAACCGCCCACTCAGCTGCAGTGTTTTCAATGGCTTTACCCATGGTGCATCTGGGGTCATATTATAAATCTTGTTTTTGAAAACAGGAAGCTCACAGGATAATTAGACATGCATTCCTCTGATAAACAAGAGGGCTGTTGGAATGTTTCTCTTGGCTGCGTGTTGGAGAAGGTCCAGTTGAATACGTGGTTCGTCTTTTAGCAGATACACTGACGGCACAGCAGGATTAAAAACCACTGGTGTAATTAATGGCATTACCGACGGTTATGGCTTCTGTTCCAGTGTTTCTGACTCGGCTACATGGAACACAGCCAATCGTTAACGTTATTAATTACAGTTTGGGGTTTGTTTTTCGGGGCCGGTTGCAAAGGCCTATAGTTAGAACGGACACCTGTCTGAGCAGATGGCCGGTGATAAGGCAATACGTCTCTGCAACGTGGTTCAAAACTTTAGGGGAATCATTCTACTCCTGGAGCAGACCCATGCTGTATGAAGGGAGTACGTGTGATTTATGCTGGTTCTTTTATTTTGCTGAACATGTGTGTGACGCTCATAACGTTTTCGCTCCTGGGACCTGAGAGACAGGAATAACCACTTCAACGGACTGTCCTCTCTCTCCTTGTCAGAGCAACAGGGTCCCCAGAATGGAGACACACTATTTATAGACCCACTACATGCCTGAGTCACACAGGCCGGGTCGGGTTTATGACAACCTTCCTCCTCGAGTTACAACACAGCTAACGTCTGCAGCGCGTACAGTACGGAGGCTGCTGGTTCACCACCGGAGCAGAGGTCACCTTTCTGTTTAATATACTAGGGCTCGCCAATAAAACAATATCAATCAATAGCAATACAACAAAAGTTTAATATCTTTATAATCTTTATGCATTGTACTAACAGCGAGGAGGTATAACACATAATTGCGACTGATATGAACATTTTAGTTTTATGATATGATTTTTGGCCATATCGACCAGCCTCATTAGATCCATTAAAATCTGTGGGAGGACACAGTGTAGGGAACGTACACATAAGGGACGGAAAGGGCAGTGGACACTCGTCATGTTGACACATCAACAGTGGTTGAGCTGATTGTAGAAAATGGAGCAGCAGATAAAATCAGTCAATAATGCTGATGACCATTATACTGACTGTTGTTTTAAGTCTCTGCAATGGAGAGGAAACATGGCAGCATTTCCAAAATGGTGTTTAAATTGTACAATGATAACTTAAAATATAACAAGCGGAAACAAATGTGTAGTATTCGTTAGGGCTGGATAACATGGTCAAAAAGATTTAATCATCAATTGATATTGATAATTATGACTATTAAAGTCTTTTGATTTGAAAGACTCTTGAGTGAAGGTTGTGGTTTTTAACTCTTCTTTAGGAGAGAGAATCAGAAGTAGATCCTTTATGTGTGATAATCCTCAACACCATGTTTTTAGCCTAAATATCCTCTGAGTTACTGCTGCAGTTCTCATCAACGTGAGATCAGCGAGAACTGCTTTAAATTTGAATGTCGGGGCTTGTGGACACTTGGACGACACCACAGGAGCAGAATGGAGGCATGTAATGTTGTGTTGCTATTATTTTATACGTTTGAAGAATCTGTCACCATTTACTTCAATAGTTTTTAAGCAGAGGATAGTTCATCTTATATTAAAACATTAAAAAGCACTTCTTCCTCCTCCTCCTCCTCCTCCTCCTCCTGACTGGATTTCTCACATGTATCAGCTTCACAGGTTCAGTTTGAACTTTCAGCTGCTGACTTCTTTCCTCCTTGTGATGCTAAACGCCTCCTCCAGTGTTTTTCCACACAGATCAGCCCAGTGGCATCCCAGTGACATCCCAGTGACGTCCCAGTTAAACACCCGACACGTGTGCACATTCATCCAAAAGACAGAAACCTAATCTGGAGTATTTTCAAACACGAAGAGGAGACGAACAGCTGTCAGTTCCTGTTAGCAGCTAACCTAGCTAGTTAGTGAGGCTAGCTAGCTAGTTAGCTGCATCAGCTGTGTCTGCTGGTTAGAAATACTCACCACCCAGTGAGGAGAGGAATGAAACCGCCTGAATCCGAAACATCAGTTTCTTAAAATGCGTCTTTTTCAATTCGTTATCATCTATAAAACGCAACGTAACTGTCGCTCATCGGTTTAACTATAACTCAGGTAGCTATCAGCTGCTCTCCTTCTTCCTCTTCTGTGTAATTAGTGGCTTGCACTCAACGTTAAAGTGCACTAGCGCCCCCAGCAGCCACCCCAGGCACTGCTACTATAATGTTTATTTTACTTGTTCATGATAAATTCCTAAAAGTTTCCTGGAAAGAACATTGAAGTTCAGATGACAGAGATTCAAATTATTGTTATTGTTGTTCGTTTCAAGATGGATTCCTGAAAAGAAACCAGCTCCATTTAAACACCAGAGAATATTTAATAATCATGTATTAATGGGAATTTGATTCCTCATTTATGCTGAGTTGTGTGTTTGTTCCACCCACCTTGAGCTTGGCAAAAAAACTGGAAATGCACCAGCTGATCACTTATGTCAACACTAAATTAAATGGTTTCTTTCCAGGAAACATTTTAGGAGATTAGTTGGAAATAAACCGACCCCCTGCAAAATAAAGCATTGCCAATAACTCCATTACAAGAAGGGACACTTACAGTTTTGCTGCTTTTAATCAATACATTTCTCTTCCTACATATTCAAGACCCAATATGTTGTAATAGTCTCTTACGGCTAAAGCCAAATCTACTATTAATGTTTTTTATTCCCTTTTAACCTCAAGACTCAAACTAAATTATGTCGTAAAACTTAAAAAGGAGAAGTAACGTCTCCCTTTCCTCTATATTTGTTTATTGAAAAATATAAAATTTAACTTTACTAATACAATTTGCAAACTTTATTTCTCAATGTTTTACAGGTAATTAGTTTGGAGACTGTGCTGCCTCCGATTGTGCAAATGAAAGTATTTAAAAGAAGTTAAGACAAAAAGTACAAACCCTTTATACATTTGATTGCAAAGATCTCAACACACACAAAAAGAACAAGGTAATAATATGACCCAACATGGAAGGAACACACCGCAGCAGATACTCATTATATTAAAAAACAGTTCGATTTCCATGTGGGTGAAAAATCTGACTGACGCTTCTCAGTCAAAGGACAAAACATTCAAACTTTACTCAGTGAGCGAATTCAATTTCAACTGTTGGCAAACACGAAAACTGAGCTTCTTCACTTGAAGTGGGTCTGAACAGAGGCCGTTTATTTGTTCCATCTGTTAAGAGATGACGGAAACCGAAGTACCAGACAGAAAACCTGGGACGTACCAGGGATAATAGAGAATAAACTGTAGGTGTGGCCAATATGTGCACAATTTGTGTTCAGCTGGAATTCTGGATAGTGTGAGGAAGTATGTCGTCCATCTTTATATACGGTCTATGGTCAGGATTATAAAGCCACTGCATCATTGAACAGAGAAATGATCATGACACTGCTTGATCAGTTTAAACAAGTTACAAACTGCTTCAAATTAATGTCACATCTCACGTAAACTATATTAACAAGTTACACTGATCATGTGAAGAGGAGCATATGAATTATATCTTAATGGCTCCATCAATGACATGAGAGTAAGTGTTAATCCGGTCAACTGCAAGAGCTATGTGCTGCTTCAATGGCTCATCATTTAACAGACAGCTTGGTTTTAGGACAGTTGTGCTTTAATGAGGATAAATTAACTATTTTCAGCCACATTTTAATAAGACATCTTTGTAACCACTGAAACTCAATGAACCACTTTACGTGCTGCCACTGCCCACAAGGCCTGGTGTCCCCATTCCCTGGCAGAGGAGCTCCAGTATTCTCCATGAGAAGTTCAACTTTTACTAACACGTTCAAAACTCTAGCAGCGCTTCAGAAAAAAACGCCACCCATTCTATTTGTAGAAAGTAATATCTGCTCTGCGGTTATTTTTATTCTTGTGACTCCAGACTAACCAGTCGGCTAATGAGTGCCTCTGGAAATATGGCTGACTCGGCAGAAAACAAACGTATACGTTCATAAAACAAACAAACCATGACTGATTAATCTGAAGATACTAACCAAGTATTTAAACCCAAGAAAAACAAGATGTAATAAGGTCGGCTTTGCTCCGATATCACCCAACTTGAATGAGGAATAGTTAGATTTAATAGAGATCGGCAATAACATGGCATCTGTCACTATATCAGGAACTGCAACCTCAGACTGAAACTAAAGTGTAAAACAAGGCCTGAGTATATTTCCTCACTCCATTAAGCATCAGTTATGTTGACATCCCACATCGTGACCTTCAGGAAGAGGAGCCACAGCTGAACCAAATAAAAACACAGAGCCTGGTAGGAAACCGGACAGTTACTGCAACCTGAACTGTGACAGAGGCTAAAGTTAACAGAGAGGAAGGAGGTGGGATGGCACAGTAAAGGTATGGATGAGAGATGAAGGTAAAACATACACAAACAAAAAAAAGTTTCATTCTGCATAAAAGTTCCCCCCATCAAAGACTATACAAACGTATTGTACAATATAACAAGTTAGATTACAGCTCAGGTTTTCTTTTGTACAAGTCCATAGGTGCATCTTCCTTTCAGCTCTTAAGGTCTGTACATCTTGGTTACAAAAAATACATGCCATTTCGTATCTATGCACATAGGAACAAAATAAATGTTTGATTTAAAGGTAATCGAACAGTTTGACAACAGAGTCGAGCTGTAGTAAGTAACATGAAGTTCTATAATGTGCAGCAGAGACGCCAGCTTCGTCTGCCAGGAAACAAATATACACTCAAACTGATCCAAACTCAAAATGCAGACAGTATGATGACTGTGCTCCGTGTGCCAGACTAAAACTGGAGCGAGAGGGAAAAAAAAACCCGATGTATGATCAAATCAAGTTACGAGACTAAAATACACAGAAGAAAGGATAATATTTTAATAGTGTACGTGTGTGAGTGACGAGCGCTCAGTGGCGTCTCATTTTGACTTTGCGTCCTGAACTCTCCCGGTGTTTGTCGGAGTCCTGACCGCGCCTCCAGTAGTTCTCTGAGCTGCCGCTGCGGCGTCGCTGTCGGGAGAGTGACGGGTGTCTGTTCTCCTCTTTATCCATCTCCAGGACCCTCGGCCTGGTGGAGGGGGAAGAGAGAGAGAGGACGTCAAGGATCATTTCTCACACGTGGACTGATTGTGCATTAGTTTGCATTTATGTCCTTTACACTAATGTGTCTTAAGCCCATTTTCCACTGGTCAATAAACCCACTGAGTCGTTATTGTTTTTTACATCTTGTGAACAACGTGCAAACAGCGATTCTTTTCTTTGTATCATGCAAAATGCAGCTCTGGCAAGACAGCGAGATGAGAAAGCTCAGTTTCCGTCGCATTTGTGACAGCAAACACTTTTTAAACAGGTTGACCCGTGTTCTAAAAACAATCTGCATCTAATTTTGGTGTAAAACAGGTATTATAGTCTCTGTGTTTTGTTTTGCTTGTATTGAACTGAGGAGACACTTGTCTCTGTTGGAAAACACCTTTAAAAAGAGCCACACTAAGAAAGAAACTGTCTGAAGGTGAGTTGTGAAATAAATACACAGCGGAGTCCAAAAGTCTGAGACCACTTTTGGCTGACTGGCCATCGGGGACCTCCACCCCCCCCCCCCCCCCCCCCCCCCCCCCCCCCCCCCAGACTAATCTGCTGCATCGTTGGACCGCAAAAAAAAAAATCCATTAACTTCTCACTCCATTCCAACTGCAGGCCGGTCCCAGTGGGTAAGTCCAGGACTGAATTTTCAGTCCCAGTCAGACCACGGCTCTCCATCGTGTGACTGTCTGTTCATTCATGTTTTTACCTCCGTTTCTACCACTCTCTGTCTTTGCCTCCTACAACTACAGACCATTTTCATAATAACATTTGTCATGATAACAGACGGATAAAGATGGATGACATGACAGCCCCCCAAAGGTGAAGACAAGTGTATAAGTCATAGACCCAACCTCCTCCTGACCCCAGATGATAGCAGCGTGCATATCCGGTATATTTCTGGATAGTGGGAGGAAGTGGAGGCGCGTTGTCCATCTTTATTTACAGCCTATGGTCATGATCGTGTAGCCAACAAGTACTTCATAATGACAAGTGAGAGGGGTTTCCCTGGTCATGTTTCTATTGGACCCACAGTCTTTATGGGGGGGGTGTATACCTGTGTGCAGCATCAGGCTCTGCTCTGCGATGAGAGCGTTTGGCCTTCAGAGGAGCGGGTCTCTGTACAGGGGACGAACTTAAAGGGCTGTCGCAGTCCACTCGAGGGGCATCGGGTCTGGTCCTGGCAGAGGAGGAGGAAGAGGAGGAGGTGCATTGGATTAGACCAGGATGTGATAAAACAACCATATTGTCAGGATTAAAGTTTGCTGACTCACTTTCTAAGGATGATGACCGCACGCCGCTCCTTGATGTCCTGGGGCCGGATGCAGTGGGTGATGTCATCTGCAGCGTAGCCACTGAGAATGAGAGAAAGCGTTTTTTAGTGACAAAGACAACATCTTCAGGCCGGCGAGCAGCTGCAGAACCGACAGGGACAACACACAGTCCAGACTGAATCACCTGAGCACCGTGACACTGCCTCTCCTCACGGGCAGGACAAACACCGGCTCTGACACCCGGATGGGTTTGAACTGGAAGCGGCAGCCGAAGCACAGAGCGCTGTCACTGAAGAAGGACACGGAGACGATGGGCCGGGCGAAGATGTGCAGGGGGTCCACGTGGGACACGATGCATCCCCCGGGCTGATAATCATTGATGACCGCACTGTTGACAAACCCTTCCGGGATCACTCCGTTGGCCACCAGCCGCTTGATCACCAGCTCGTGCACCCAGCTGGGGATCTCGTCCACCTCCCCTTTGCGGTACAGCCTCTCCTGGCCCGGGCCACGCTTCTCCAGCTGGGCCCCATACGTGTAGCCCTCCCCGAAGAAGTACTTGTTGCGGAGGGGCGCCCTGTCCACGGTGTGCTCCCGGTAGAGCCCGGCCTCTCCTTTGGCCACCACCTCGTCGATCTTCTCCTCGATGAGGGCGCACTCCTCCGGGGTGAAGGCGTCCTCCTGCAGGATGCTGCTGCTCACCCGGCGGGCCTCCTGCTCCCGGAGCTCCGCGCTGTCCTCGCTGTGCTCGCACTCGTCGCCGTCGGACTCCCGGTACTCGCGCTTCCGCCCCTTCCCGCTGCCGTTGCTCGTCCCGTCCACGTATTTATTTTTGGACTCGTCCCTGTGTGGAGTCATGGATTTGAGCTTCTGCCTCAGGTCGGAGTATCCGCTGGCTGCCATGTCAGCCACGACGCTGTAAAAGCACTGTGACGGGTGTGTTGCTGCGTGTGCTCCCGGCTAACAGACGTGTCAGTGCCGCATGTCAGCACCAGGTTCACCGACCCTGGCGAAAGTGACCGCTGTCAAGCCCCAGTATCGATGCGGGGGGAATCGGTAGCTAAAGGGAGCGTGCAGCGCATACAAGTAGCTAGCATAAGCTAGTGTGCTACACCGGCCTGTCTGTTCACAACAACCGACCGGTGTGACGCTGAACTACAAATGAGGAAACGGGAGATTAATAAACAAACAGAGATGAGATCAACGCTGCGTTCGAACCGCAACACGCTCAGCCAGCGGTGCGGCTAACGCTAGCCCGCCGAGCTGCTAGCTAGCCTCGCTAGCCTGGCTCGGTGTGTCACTCGCCGCCTGGAAGTGCCGACAAACCCCGCAGAGACATTTCACATGTCCCCGCTGGACCTCGGAGCAGCGGACACGTTCCCGCTCAGGTCCGCAGAACCCCCGGGAGGACCGTGGCTGGAGACGTGACGCAGGGCTGCAGCTCGGTCGCTTTTCAGCATCACAGACCGAGTCCGAGGAAAAGCGCTGGAAATAAACTCGTGGAACCTGCTGGAGATCTGCGCATGCGCCGTGGAGAGCTGCCACCTAGGGGGCGTGTCCGTCATGGTGTCCTGGACGCGGATTTATTATAGGAGCGTGAGGGGGATATGACGTCACTGCTGCTAAATCTGTCCCATAATAATAATAATAATAATAATAATAATAAGAAGAAGAAGAATAACAATTCATTGATTTTTATTTATTTCCAACATGTCAATTAAAAAAGAAAAACTACACAAACAAGTTAAAAAAAGAAACCTTAATGAATCTACATATTCGAAAAGGAGTGAGAAGAAGTACAAACTTATTAAAACTCACCCCTTCTCCATAAGTCATTAATTAATACTTATCTTATACTCAACCAGCTTCCTATATATCTATAAATATAGAATTTATTACATATATATTTAAATGACTTAATATTCTGTAGGAGAGCTTGAACATTTACCCTTAAGGACCAACAAAGCCTTTTCTTAACCTTTTAATATTTGTATCAAAGCATTGATAAAAATCATTTCAGTATATAATCTCGAACTGATACAGCTTGAAATAATATACTTGTTTTTACTGCTATTTCATCGTTTTAATAAATAAGCACAGAAGTGCACATATATCTCTTTAAAAACTTTTTACAAAAATAAACAAGTTGATATGAACATTGGTTGGACACAATGATTTACACCAACATCAAGTGTTATAGTCAAAAGTAAAAAAAAAAACATGTCAGTTATAAAACACTGTAATGACAAACGATACAGATTAAAAACCTATTTAATGTGAAATAAATGAAAACCACAGTAGGAAAAACAATGATGAAGTTGTAAATATGAAAAGAAACATTAAATAATATTCATATTCAGGGTTTCTAGGCTGAATCTTGTACTAATAATATAATACATGAATCCAAAACACTTACGCATTGACTTTAGTGACCGAGTAAGCTATAAAACAAACACCTGAAGTCAAGAGGTAGATTATTTTTACAGGTTTCATTTCCGTGTGTGTGTGTGTGTGCTTATAAGTGTGTGTGCACAGTTCAGCACGGTGTTATAACATGGTGATTTCGCTGGGTGGTAGGGTGAGCCTCTTCTCCCGCACTAACATCATGTTTTCCACCTGCATGGCGATGACTCGACACAGCTCCAGGCCCTGTGGACAAACACAACCAGCATCAGCACGGACACTGAACCACGGCAACACCGAAAAATCATTACCGGCATGTGCGGCCTCTGAAGTGTGTCCTTGTCCGTGTTTGCTTGCGTAATAACCTGCTCCAGCTGCATCTGAATGACCCGTTGTGTGTTCATGTCCCCCAGGGTGAGGTCGACATACGGGTAACTGGTTCCAGCAGTGGGCCTCTGGGTGCGGCTGGACTGCACTTCCACCAGGGGGACCACTACCATCAGCTCCTGCACCACAGAGTCCACACATGAAACACTTCAGACTGCAGATACATGAGACTCTACTTCTGGGCTCAGGTTTCAGTCACGATGAGCTGAGTCATATTAGTGTGTGCGTGTGTGTGTGTGTGTGTGTGTTGGGGGGGGGGGGGTGTCCTTACATGGGTATTTTTGTGCAGGAAGTGCAGCCCATGTTGATTGACAGCAACAATGCAGGGGGCGTAGAAGGTAGTGGAGCTGCTGCTGTGGATGTAGAAGAACGAGGAGCCGAACATGGGGAACGCACTGATCAGGCCTGCACACGCCCAGACACACAAAAAGATCTCGTTAAAGGGACAATTCACTGATTTTGCACATCAATTTCACTTAAATTATTAGTTGTATGATGCTTTTGGGCTCTGGTTGAGTTTTCCCGAAATAACCCTGAGGCTGGAGGAACAGTCTTTAAACAGTCTGTGTTCCACATCAAGGAAAAGAAGTTAAAAAACCTGTGTAATTACCAGGCATTCAATGTCTCATGAAAGATTCAGTGTTTAGTTGAATTATTGGAAATGTCGGATGCAACATTTGTGAGGCCACTGGAGAGTAAAGCTCAAAGAACTATTGAGCTTTGGTGCTTCTAGTCAGACCATTAAAACAAATCTATCTCTTAACTTAATGGTAGAACAAACAAAATCACTTTATTCCTTCTTGTGAACAGATGAAACATCTGTAAGTGTGACACATAACCATTGATTGATTTAGCTTCACAGTTCATTCTTTGAAACTTGGAAACAGGAGAATACAGCCTTAACGTACTGACTTGTTTCAGAGCTTTTAACTGTATCACATTGTTCAATCACTGAATGTGGCTTTAAGAATAATAATAACAATGTAACTTGAAGGACATAGTCTGGTCTTTTTTAATCTGCTGATGGTGTAACGGTTGATTTATATGTTTGCTGTTGTTTTGTTGGGGTATGTTGTGAATTTAAATGTGGGGAGAGTTGGGCCTTGGCAGAGGTTTGTGCTCCACTGATATACGAACAAAGACCTTACCCATAAACTGCGCTCGGGCCTGGTGCGGATTCAGGGCCTGCACTTGTTGCATGTGCTGCGTCACCATGGTAACCCACTGCTGGGGCGGCTGCTTCTTGAACAGAGGTGCGGCGATGTACTCGGATAATTCATGTCTGAAGGAAGATGGGGGGGGGGGTAGACAGAAACAGAATCTAAGATAAACACAAAGTCTGCTTCGCTCTGTGATTTCCAACATGTCTCACAATGATTTTCAACGGCTCAGTGAGTCGACTCTGCTCTGCGGCTGTGGAGTGTGTGGGCGGACGGGGAGACGGCGATAACTAGAGTAAGAGCAAGATCCAACATTCAACAGTTGAGAAAGTAAAAAGGAAAAGATCATAAAGTCAAGCAATCATGAAAGTGAAAATGTTTCACTTCCATGAGAGACAGAAGAAAGAATTCTACACTTTTCAAAACACTTTAAAGAATAAAATCTATTATTTTCCTTTTAATTTGAATATTTAATAGGATGTTATATCAGTTTTTTCTGCATTAATCACAAGCAACAAGAATAAAGCAGTGAATTTTGTTTTCAAACGAGACGGACAGGAGTGAGCAAACGGAAAATACTAGTGAAGCAAATGAAAAACACTCTTTAGACCAGGATGGGTTCTGTCAACTGAAAACAAGAACATGTCAGCCGTTTCCCCTTGTGCCTGTTTGCTCACATGCTGGGGACGAAGACGATGTCTTTGGCTCTGTGCTGCAAAGCTGCCAGTTTGGAGATCTGGTGGAACTGTTGATCGCTCACTTTCCCATCGGGGAGCACATTAAGCAGGCCTTTACGGTAGTCCGGCAGGATCTACAAATACACACACACACACACACAACATTTGCATACACACATAAACGGCACATCTATACTGTGTGTATGTGAAACATCCCCTGTTGTACCTGGTTATAATGCATCGCCACACACAGCTCGTTCTCAAACTTGAGCGGTTGGGTCCAGACGACTCGTCTGAACCAAAAGCTGTAGTTGGTGTCGACCACCTCGGCCTCGGTCGCAACATCCAGGATGTACTCGTGTTTGTTCAGAGGACGCACATTCTGGCCTGGACCCACATGCAAAACAATAGATGGTTATTGGTGACAAAGAGATTTGAATGTTATCTTAATTGAACATAAACTACTGAGATAAAGAACTAATATATGTTTCTCTGCAGCCCTGAGCTCCGGATCAGTATCCGACCTCCACCAGCAGAATACAACACTACAGAGACACGACATAAAACTTGAAAAGTCATGTAAATATTTGCAGAGCCGCACGCTGTGTGACGTGCTGTGTTTCTGAATAGCATAGAGGCATGAGCAGCTGTCAGCTGTTATCATGTGGAGATAGTTAATGTTAAAACAGGAAAAAATAAACAGCAGAATGCAAAGTGTGCTGTTGGAGCACTTCAAGGGGAGAAATCAATCGCTGTAGCTTTCAACACTGAAAACTTGATAAAGCAGAAGAAACAGAAGTGAACACTATTAATTCACTCGTGGGATATAACTGACTCATTAGGCAACATTTTGTAAGATGGATACATGAGAGGAAATTGTGTGTCTGATTGTTATAGACAGAGACGTCAGTGTTGTGTCGTATCTGTATCGGAAGTGAGACGCTGATATTGAGCACGCTCGTGTTATTTTTCCACGACAGCCATATCAGCACTCGATTGACTTTTCTCCCGCAGCTGGAAAACCAACGAGCGGCCTGATATGTGATCTGTGATTGGTTCTGCTCCACTGACAATAAAGAGGAGATTAACTCTGTGCACTAATACAACGTTTGATATGTGTGCGTGTGACAGAGAGGGAGAAGCAGACGTCTGCGAGCAAACCTCTGTTGGTGACTAAAAATATGGCATATTCCTCCATGGCCTCCAGCCTGTGTAAACCCATCTCATAGCACAGCTCCTCAATCACCTCCAGGGCAACCTGGAAAAAACACAACAGCATCAAACACGCACGTCTGTGAGCACCCAGCTCCTTATAGATGGCTGTGCTGGTGAACAGAAGCTGAACACCTACAGAGCAGGTTTTGATTTTCACATGGCGTTCGATTCCTCCAGGAAACAGAACGAGCTGGCGCTTTGAACTTCGACCCGCCTGAGGAGGTACAAGCACACAGTCATTCAATATAGATACGGTTCACCCACTGGACATGTTGTACTGTGGCTGAAACCTACATCCAGAAATAACAAAGTATAAATATATAGGTTCAACTTTGAGAAAAAACATACAAATAATCAATTTATATAATATGATGCCTTGTGGATCAAACTACACCAAAGATGTGGTAGTAGATGGTTCAAGGAAGATGATATTCTTTAGCTTATTGTCAAAAGAACAAAATGAACATCTTCCCTCTTTAATTATGTTTTGACTTCCACACACTGTCTGTGCTTCTCAGCCCCCAGCCCTCTGTTCCCTAAATAAATCATTTTGTCCTAAAACAGCCAAGCACTTTGTTTATTATTTGGGGAACTTATTACTCAAAAAGGAGTTGATAGTGATTTTGTTTGCAGACTATTTTCATGCTACAGTGGCCGTCTTCATCATTATGTCACCAGAATATTCTCTGCAACGTTGTGTGTCCTCAATGTTGAGGACACACTTATCCTTCTAAATTTGCTCCAGTTTTTTAAATCATCTAGATGCTGCTTACATTAATATTATTAATATGAAAACATGAAATAAAATTAGCTGCCAATACTTCTATTCTTTTACTGAATGAGAGCAGACATTTTATGTGTATTTGAGTATATTTACACCCTAAATACTAGTTCTGAATACTTCTAGGACCTGAATACTTCTAGGACCTGAATACTTCTAGGACCTGAATACTTCTTCCACCAGTGCACTGACCATCATAGCTTTCAGCTCCATGCTGTTGGGCGAAACATTGCGGCCGCCATATTGGAAAGTCTTCTTCAGGTTCTGCTCACATGCTTTAGCTATACCTGTCATATTAAAAGAAAGTGTTACATGCTAGTTGCGTGGGCAGCAGATTTTCACATGTTAATCACGTGTGTGTGTCTGTGTGTTTCACCCTGATACTGAGCCCCAGCGCTGCGAGAGGCCTGCTGCAGGTATTTCAGGAGGAACGGCTTGAGGACTTCAGAGCAGCGATGGAAAGCAGTCAGGATGTACAGCAGCCTCCAGCCTCGCTGGCAACTATCACTGCTCCAAACAGGAGAGCACAGACACACAAAGCATCACAGTGAAGAAAGAGACGCGTGGCGTGCGTTTGGTTTGTGATGTGGAACGTGAGGTGGTTTAGCAGACTCACGGTTTGGAGCTGGTGTTGCTATTAAGCTGTTTGAGGAGCTGGCAGTAAGCCTCATCCCGCATCAAGGTGAACTCTCCTATGAGCTGAGGACACACACACACACACACACACACACACACACACACACACACACACACACACATAAGCAAACTGTCGAAGAGAAAATGGTCGTCTACCACATAATTCTTTGTGTCCTCACCTTGAGGAAAGTGCTGACCGCCTCGTGCTCCGTCAGTCCCCTTGATGGCGAATCACCCATGAAACGCATCGCCACTACACAAAATACACAATCAGGCACACACAGAGCATCTTATATCAGAAGAGGACGTCTTAGGAGCAAAGTAACTGTAACATGATAGAACATCAGAAGAACTTACACGTGAAGAGATCAGCGGCCACTCTGTTCATGGCTGCATCCATGAACTCTATCAGAGACTCGGTCAGAGGAGTCTGAAGAGGAGCAAATCATGACAGAAGTGTTATAAGGACGAGCTAATAGACCCCGAAACCACACAGCGACTGGAGAAGAGAGCTGGTGTGTTAAGATTCTGCACGTTACAGAAAGAAGAAGAGGCACCTTAGAGAACTTGATCATTTCACTGGGCTCCCTGGAGTCTCTGCTCTTGCCTTTTCCTTTCAGGGAATCTCTGAAGAGAAGATCAGTGACAAAGTGAAGACTTGAGATCAAAACAGGAAAAGAGAGCGGAGATTATTCACTTCAATAAAAACAGTAAATGCATATTATAGAAATACAACATTACAAGAAGAAAAAGTCCTTGTTTTTTATTCCATGAAAGTGCAGAAGCAATTACATTAAACTGACTTGACCCCATCTATGTATTTGTATGTAGTGAATATCTGAAATCTTTAGAAATGAGATGGAGCTGATTTCAGCCACTTTTGAAATGGGTAATTTAATCTAAACTGTCGCAGTGCATCATATTTTATAAAATAATATGTTTTGAATCCACAGGTGTTTTCTGTGTGTGGTCAGACTATTGTTTGATTGACAGCTCCACTCTCCTGGTAATTCTGCAGCCCCTGCAGGAGAGTACGACTTGTTGACCTGTTATCAATATGATCACTGCTATCATAGCTGGAGGCAGCTGCCCTGTCTCTCTCTATATATGTGTGTGTGTGTGTGTGGGAATGGGTATAACTTGGGAAAGTTTCTCCGGATGATTAATTTTTATAGCCGATAGTTCAAAGGTCAAGGTCAAGGTCAATAGAGACAATGTAAAACCTATATTGATTGGAAATTGATTCTCCATTACATGATGTCATATGATAAGTGAGGTCATGAACAAGTCATAATTAAGTCATTTCCCCAGGTATTGGAATTATTTAATCCTGACATCACTAAAAAGTCACATAGTGTCTCATATTGTAAACACAATGTCACGATGACATCATTATTAAATAGCATTATTACAATATGAAAAAGATAGCATTGTCTGATCAAAACATCGTACTTCTGAACAGAAGTCGAGTAAATGTACTTCAATAAGTTCTACCAGTAGATATAAACAACGAGATGATGTGTGTGTGTGTGTGAGTTTTCCATGTGTTTGGATACATGAGAACATTATTTGTCTTCGTCTCACCCCTTCCCGCTGGGCCCCCGTCTGAAGTATTTCCTGGCAAACTCCAAGATGTCATATTTACTGTCCTGCAGGCTCCTCTCATCCAGATCTCCATCAGGGAATCCATCGAGGGAAACTTTCTGAAGGGCAAAGATTGACAGTGAAAAACCACCTGACAGACGACTGCATGTGTGTATGTGTGAGTGTGTGTGTGTGTGTGTGTGTGTGTGTGTGTGTGTGCGTGCGTGCGTGCGTGCGTGTGTGTGTGTGTGTGCGTGTGTGTGTGTGTGCGTGTGTACCTCAATCGTCTGATCTATCTCATGTGCAGCCATGGTGGATGCCACGGCAACAGCAACGGCTGACGACACAGCAAACTGTCCGGCTCCTCCGCGAGGCTCTGCCTTACGGTCCAGTGGCAGTGACAGGAAGTCAGGAGCGGCAACGGGATGGACGCACTCGGATGGAAATGCACCTGAGCGGCCGAACACGGCGCCAAACTTCCAACCTGAGAGAGAGATTACAAAATGCAGTTACATAAACACACACACACACACACACCTGGCTGCTGTGTCCCTTGACAGCCCCCCCCCCACCTCTATAAACCCTGATCACTATCAGCCATCTTTTAGAGGAGGTCAACCTTTCATTTAAAGTCAGATCATTATCTCCACGCTTTTCTTTCTCATTAACGATGGAGAGCAGCTCGGGCTCCGGGACCAGTCTGAGCCCGAGAGAAAACCAACAGAGCCCAACAGGAACTTTGTTTCTGTCCAAAACCAATACGAGCCCAATGGTTTCTCCGATGGAAGGCCCATGCAATAAAAAAATTAACTAGAGAGCCCAGCCAACGTCACCAAGCACGACCAAAAGCCAAATATCATATCAAAAGTTTTGCCCGAACCCCGGCATCCACAAGACTTATAACCAACAACCTGAGTCTCTTGTGCTATGTAAGGTTTGTTTATAGGAATTCTGTTGTCCAGGTGTAAAAAAATCTAATAAATAAATACAGGACAATAAATTACAAATGTGAGTGTAGGTGCACTTTCATTGGAATCAGTCTCATCCACTATCTGTTTGACGTGACTTCTCCTCGCCTGTGATACTTTCTCATCTTATGTGTCCTCAAGAAATGACATGAATCAATATTTTTCAAATTGCATCGCCCTTGTCCATCTGGAAAATATTTTTCTGATATGATATTGTATTCTAGGAGCGCCGCGGGCAATGTTAACATCACCGCACCGATTTCTCCTTGACATAAAAAAATACTATCATACCTCCAGGGTGCACAGACACGGGCCGCGTTAGTAAATCTCTCAAAGCTGCCAGTTTGAACTGTCACCTTGTTTATTCTTGGACCATGCAAACACCTGGTTGCAAACATCTGGATGATCGATGGGATTCTAAAGCAACGTGATACAAATTTTAAACTTAAAATAGCAGCTTCAAAAGGAATTTGATGTTACATAGGGAGGATCGAACCCTTTTCATTGCCACGTCTCACCCCTGAACATCTCTTCTTGCTCTGTGTATCTTGGGTGTGAAACTGGAGAGTGATGCTCAACCGTAGATCAGTTAAAAAGTCTCAGAAGTCATTAGAGACCTGTGTTTATCTCCAGTAATCAGCAGGAAACCATTAAAACATGAAGAATTGTTTGAAGTGGCAGCTCCTCTGGTTCAGGAAGCCCAGGGATCGTTCAGTTGTGTTCAGAATATCGACGGCCTTTGTTTTTTCTCCAGATGAAAACCACTTAATTGGTCGGGACACGGATCCCAACAGAATTAATCACCACATGTAGCTGTAGAGGTCGCTGTTGCTCAATAAAAGTTGCATTGTGTTGCTTTAAATCAGTAAAAACTCACCAAAGTCTTGAGTGTCTCTCTTCAGCTCCTCCAAAAACACCACCTTCTTCCTCACCACACAGCCGTAGCTATAACCTGGAGGAGACACACGAGGCGAGAACACACACACTTGGATCAGAGACGCACATCACACATACCATGACATGATTTCCACGACATGTGCACTGTGTGAGACCTTTCTCCAGCCCGTCCATGACCTGCAGCCTGATGACGTCTCCTTTGTGGAAACTGAGCATCGAGCGGTCGTCCGTCACAAAGTTACGTTCGGCGATCACGTAGTCTGAGTCCTGAGGGGAAGGAACACACAGATAAATGCAACCACACTGTTACATGAGGTTGTATTTGATCACATTTGGACTAAATTGTTTGTCTCTTTTGCATTTTCACACTTTACCCCACAAATCTGCTGATTCCCTGTATCACAAAAAATCCTTTCTGACATCTTCCAGAAAAAGAGCGTTGAGGGGATTTAGCAATTTTCCCCCCAAATTGGACTAAATTACAGCCGTGTCAGGTTGAATGAAAAGTGATGAGTGTGTTTATGTGTGGGTGTCAGCAAATTAATAGAATTTCGCCTGCACTCTTTAAGCTAAGAGCGAGTGTGCGTGCGGTTCTTACCCGTTTGATCTCGCAGATGAAGGTGTCTATGAGGTGTTTGACTTGCAGGGCTTTGGCAGAGAACAGGATCAGCTTCTCATTGGTCAGGTTGAACTCCAGCATGTTCTCTGACGGGATGGTTACAAACAAGATGTCTGCGTAGCTGAAAAAAGCACAGTGAGACTCAATATATGATGTTTTTCAACACTTTCCGGGGATCTAGTGAATTTAAATGTGTTTTTAAAAAGGGGAATGTTGGGCTTTAGCAGAGGTTCTTGATTAAAATGTATTACAACCTATTGCTTTCCTCGTTCTTCCACCTTATGTCAGTCAAACGTGTCACTTTACTGTGAAAGTAAAAGAGCCATAACGTGATAATGTAGAAATGGTGATTCTATTTATTGACTGGTGACATCTTGGTTATTTCTATCTTTTAATCCAAAGGCTTTAAATCACATGTATCTGGCTTCACTTCTAATCCTGAATTGTGAGACAGGCCTTGCTGAACACACGTCAGGGAAAACTTGAAAACTCACCGGATCGGTCGCAATCAGATTTTTCACAAACCAATAAAACAAATCTACCTGGACATTGAAACAAAATAAATGAAATGTTCTGACATATTTGAAACATAAAAGGGAAGCACATACGTGTACGGTCGCAGGACTCTGAAGTAGTCTGGGGCTGCAGCGCTGCTTTTTACGGTCTTCAACAGCTTAATTCCGCTGTGTGACACTGATAACACCTGCACACCTGTTCCTACACTACCCTGCACACACACACACACACACATAAAGTAAACATACAGAGGCTTAATAAAAATGAAAGTAACACATGCAGTAATAATTTCCCTCTGAGGATTTACCGCACTCACCGAGGCAGGGAAGAGTCGGGAGAAGTAAATTTCCCAGGTTTCCCTCGCTGCCGTCACAACTGTTTTCTTCACGTGCTCCTCCACCGGATCCATATTCTGCTCCACCCCGTGTTTAGCTGTCAGTCACACAAACACACACACGCACGTTAACTCACGATTGTCGAGGAGATCTGTTTGGATTCGAGTTTTACGATCCAAATAAAACATGTCTCCAGGAAGAACAGACAGACTACCGAAAAGGGCTTTCATTTTCTGCCTTTCATCACGAGTGATGCGAACGCACGCCTCCGACAGAGTGTCATTCACGATCTGTGGGAGCCAGAAGAGAGGAGAAGGAATGTTAGAAATAATTTAGTTTGAACTTTCTGTGGTATTTCTGTTGTCACAAAAATATGGAGCACAATTGGTAGAAAAAAAGTCAGTGATTTAAGAAACATTTTAAAGGGGAACTCTGGTATTTTTGAAGCCTGGGCCCTTTGTTTATAAATGTGGGTGTGTAAATTAGTGGTACTTGTAAAATCGTTTGGAATCAGCCACGACACGGCAGCAGTTTAACCTTACGGGGCAACTGCGACTTTGGTTGTTGAAGGAAGATGGAGGTGGAGAGAGAGAGAGAGAGAGAGAGAGAGAGAGAGAGAGAGAGAGAGAGAGAGAGAGAGAGGCAACTAGCTGCTGTACGGTTATGAAGCTTTGGAAACTCATGTAATGTTGCCAGACTCTTAGCAAAGACCCAGAATAACAGTTTGATTCTATTAACAGGAGATAAAATAAAACTTTTCTTGGACTGGCACAGTTGCCCCATTAGATTGCATTGTAGCCACTGCTGCTGTGTCGCGGCTGCCGGTGGAGGTGATCTACTGAACCCATTCCAAAAGGTTTTGAAGGTTCCATAAACGTAGGGCCCCCGGCTGTAAATGACATGAAATCCACTTCAAATAAAAACATATAACGCTGATATTAAACACATCTGTTGATGTCGTATCCATCTGTTGACGTTGAGCTTTAACTCAACCACCTCTGAAGCTACCTGTTTGAAAATGAGGTCGAGCACCACTGGATTGTTGAAGCTGTCTTTGGGATAGAAAACCTGTAAAAAAAAAAAAAAAACACGCACAATAAAACACAAACATTTTGTCAGTGGATCGTGATGTTCTTTGTGTATCTCTGTATGTACACACCTCCTTCCTGAGGTACAGTCTCCAGGGCACGTTGGTGTAGGTGTAGTGCTCTTCGTTGGTGCTCTGATGAAGTTGTGTCTGGATGCTTTCTGTCTCGACTGGGAGCTCTCGAGAAACTGCATCAAATACATCAGATTACACTTTAGCTTCACGGAGGGGATGGAGCCCGGTTCGTCTTGGAATATGTGAAGTGAGCCGAGTGTGGCTGTGTGTGGTTACCTGGGGGAAGTTTGGGGAGAGGACGGTCAGGTGCTCTCGTCTTCATACTCTTGCTGGGTTTTAATCCCACCTCTTTGACTGCAGGTGTGGAGGGTGAGGGGGCAGCTGTGCGTTTGGGCTGGACACACACACAAAAGCATTTCCTTGCAACACAAGCATCACTATTATTACCATCAGAATTCAGGGATTTGTGTGTTTCTTACCAGGGGAACAGGAGGGTTGTCCATCTGGGGTTTGAGAATCTGTAAAGCTTCATCGTGAGCGGTCTGCTTCTTCTTGAACTTCCCCTCTGGTCTCCTGAACACATGCACTCAGTGTCAACTCTGCAAATTACAAATCTTGCATGATGTAATTGTAACGTATCGTGTAAATCTGCGCTGTGTTTCTTGTGTAAACACAATCGCTCTGGTGCTGTGGGCTCACTGCGAGCCACAACATTGCAATCAGTGTTTGTTGGTGGATTTCCAGTGTGTGCAGTGATTCTGGGACTGAAGATAACATCGTGCTGCTGTGCTGCGAAAAAATCCACCATGCAAACTCCTCAGCCGCGTGTGCTTGAGTGCGATCTCACCTCTTGCCTGGGACCAGCTGATCTGTCGGTGGAGGCGGTGAGTTGTATCTTTTGATGATATCTTTAAAGTATAATGAATAAGGTGAGCAACAAATAGATAACACTTTCCAAATTACTATTACTAATGTGTTATAAATAAATAACATCATAAACTACATGACTTTAAAAGTCAGCTACCTTGGATGTCTTGGCTGGGGACAAAGTGATCTTTGGTCCCAGCTGAGTGCTTCACCACCTCTCCAGCAGGGGGCGGAGGATTCGTCACCACTGGGGCTGAAACACAGACATGAAAAGAACAGGGAGTAAGACATTAAAGCTTTCTTGTGTTCTGCTCTCTTTGATAAGATGTTTTATTTAAAAAGGGACGTTGGGTTTATTGCTTTCTCACACTCTCGTGTTTCCTCTGTTTCTTACCAAACTTCCTGGCCGGTTGGTCCTTATTTATGGGGATGCCTGGAGCTTTCCTCCGAGAAGCGCTGTCCTTACCTGACTGTGCCTAAAAAAAAAGAAACAGATTTTGCAATCCTGAGATTTTATTTTGTCACTTGTAATGGGGGAAAGTCAATGTCAGAGCAAAGACAAGTGGAGAACACACTCGGCACATTTAGTTTGTTACAGATATGAGCTGAGCTAGTGATAATCTGCAGTTCTGCTTGATTCTTTTTATTTTGCTGGGGAGTTGTTCTTTGTCCAAGCTGCATACGAATGTTCAGGTTTTTCCAAACTGAAATCATAAAAATTGTTTTTAAACTAAAATTTACCTGCATCACCATCTCCCCCACAAAATCTAGACCGTGTTAAAAAAACAACTTTAAGCTTCACATGACTGAAAATTACTGAATTATTTCTGTGCATAAAAATAATTGCTTCAAAAATAGTCTCCAAACATTCAGACGGTGACTAACCTGCAAAACTGAAACGAAAGAGAAGTTGCATCACATTCAGAAAAACCCTAAAATAATTGGCCATAGACATTATCATATTTCTCATCTTCCCTTGATACATTTTTCTGTAGGTGTTCGACCAGTAGAAGCTTATTATCCTACAACTTCACAGCTCTTCTTTTTATTTCAAATAAACCTTTTTATCATTTCCACAAAAAACAATATTTTCAATCGGCAACTGTCGCCGGGAGTTCACAGCAACAACCACCATAACATCTTTGATAAACTCAGCAGTGCTGAATCATTATTGCTCTTTGTCACTGCGGACTGTTATCTCACATGTCTCAGAGTCACTGACCTGTGCGGCCGGGTTAGCTTTGGGCTTTGCTGGCTCATTCTGGTGAGTGTTAGTGGAGCTTAGCTGGGGTTTGGGGTTGGCGGCCTGCGGCTGAGGCCGAGCTCCGGGCTGCGTCTGGGGCTCAGCGGAGGGCTGAGCTCGAGGCTGTGAGGGAGCTTGTTCCCGTTGAGCTGGGAGAGGGTAGGGGCTTGGCGGGATTTGTGTGGCAGCGTAGGGAGTGGGAGTGAAGTTGGCGTAAGGGCTGGGTGGGATGTTAGCGTACGGACTTGGAGGTATGACAGCATAGGGGCTCGGGGCGTATGGGCTGGTAGGGTGGTAAGGCAGAGGACTCGAGGGAGGGCTCGTGATCGGGGACATGGGAGGGCTTGACACTGGGCTGACCAGGGCCATGGCCTGCATGGTCATCTGCTGAGCCTGAGAGACAAGAAACCGCAGCGTTAAAATCCAAAACACGAGACAGGTAAACAGACACAGATCCTCACAGAGGGTGTACCATGATGATGGCCTGCTGGTTCACGATTGCCTGCTGCTGCTGGGCCAAAGCAGCCTGCTGTGCATCTGGAGGACAGAGGGGCAGATACACGGTGAACAGGACAGGAGGGGAATTATGTTCCAGCTTTTCCTTTCCTCATATTTCTTGCCATATTTGATACGAACCAGGTGTCACAGGTGCCACGGCTGCAACACGAGGCGACATCACACCTCCCACAGGAAGGACTCTCACAGCTGTGGACACGCAAACAAACACATACAGATTTTTAAGTGTGTTTGCTTTACTGCACTTTGTAATGATTTATGTAGCTCGTGAGTTACTTCCTGTGTGTCTGTGTATGTGTCTCTGGCTTTGTCCGAAATGATTCCGTATTTACTGCAAAGCTCATTATATTCGATACCAAATGACGTTTAATTTACTTTAGTCACTACAGTGTTAATTACAAAGTGTTGATGACTGAGTGAGTGTGTCTCTTGTGTCTGACCTCCAGGTGGAGGCGGGGGGCCCGTGGACTGCCCCTGCTGTTGCCACCCCCCTCCAACTCCCCCGGCCCCCTTCATCCTGCTGGAGAGTCCCGCAGCCGACTCTACTTCCTGTAAAATATCAAGCCTCAATTACATCTCTTTGTCACAGTGGTTTGAAATAACATCTTAGTTTTTACTCCTTAATAAAATATTTAAATGTGTTTTGAATAAACTGAACTGATGTTTAAAGACTTTTTCTACTGTGACTCCGTTAAATATTTGAAACGAAAGATGCATTTGTGTTATGCACTTTCTGGCAAAGAGATAAAAAAGTGAATAACATTCTTGTGATGGGAGCTTTGAGTGTCAGTTCTGTGACGACCTTCCTCTTGAATGTGCAGCCGTTCCATCAGAAATCAGCCACTGACCCACAAACCAACAGGACCATGTGCTTGTCAATAAAGGCGGATCCTTTATCGTTTTGCCATCGGAAAATGGTGCTGGACCACGACCAAGGTGGCAGCTGATGATGGATCCTAATGGCGACAATGAACAATGACTGTGGACTATAGTGGCATCCGATCTTGATGGTGGATCATGATCTTGCTGGCTGCTGACCATAGACTATGATTGCAGAAAGACTGCTTGACACATAGTATTTCTCAGATACTTGACCCTTATTGACATTAATCCACCAATTCACTGACCTTCAGTTATGCTTCAGAAAGGTCTACCCCTATCAGTACTGCTAAAACCTTGATGATGTTTCCCTTCACACTTGACATCTATTGCACTTCTGTCCGTCCTGGGAGAGGGATCCCTCACATGTGGCTCTCTCTGAGGTTTCTACGTTCTTTTTACCCTGTTAAAAGGTTTTTTGTAGTTTTTCCTTACTCTTGTTGAGGGTTAAGGGCAGAGGATGTCACACCATGTTAAAGCCCTATGAGACAAACTGTGATTTGTGAATATGGGCTATACAAATAAAATTTGATTGATTGATTGATTGATGATTGTAGGCCATGTCTCATTAAATAGTAAGCCCTTCATTTGCCAGAGTGTCAGTTCCTCGTAAGCGGATACACGCGTTGCCTGGGTCGGAAATCACCGTGGCGATCTAGTCGCTGTGACAGTTACGGTAACTGGGTAACGTAATAAGTTGCTGGGCGGGAGAGGTCTGTAGAACACACCCGATACATGCTAATTCCTGTCAGTCACATCCGATAGCACGGCTAACATTCACCGCGCTGCCGTCGCGGCTGAAGACTGATAGAGCCGCCAACATGGCCGGGATTCAGCGAACCACTGATCTGACTAAGAACGCATGGAATGAACTCAACCACAATCATCTGCTACGACTGCAACTCTAATGTTTATAACAGTGGAGAAAGTGTAATGTTTAAAGTTGCTGTATTTCTCCTCCAAAACCTAAATTCATTCATGAGCTTTTTGTTAATTTCATTGATTTGTTGTCTTGTGAAGCACTTTGTGACCATGTGTTAAAAAGTGCTATATAAATAAAGTATATCCATATTATAATTATCATTATATTATGATTAATGATTGTGGTGGAGATAATTAATCCTATACGAGCCGACGTGGGTGTTTTACTGCTGCCCGAACAAAACAGTATCTTGTTAACACTGATCTTATTAATATTAAATCATACAAGCTCACAGCAAACACTACTTCTCTACAAGTCTGCCACATATTCAATGAGGACGTATTGAAGAGAAACTGTCATATATCTTAAAGTGCATTGGGAAAGGCCTTCACTCATGGGGATGAGAGCCAGTTCTCCTTCTGTTTCTCCCATGTTCACACAGTATGAAAATATAAGGCTTCTTACTCATTAACACAGCTGCCAGCATGTAAATAAGAGCCTTAATTATGATGTAGACTCACTCTATGCTCTTTTCTGACTAACAGCTTTTCGAAGTGGTCAGGTCAAGGGAGTTTCACTGGGAGTGAGTTTCGTAACTTACCCCAGTTCCATCAGACAGCACAGGGTCAAACAGGCTGTCGAGATAATGATCCATCCCTCTCTGGGGCTCCGAGTCTGAGGGGAGGAGAGAGGAGGGGAGGAGAGGGGAGGAGAGGGGAGGAGAGGAGAGGAGAGGAGAGGAGAGGAGAGGAGAGGAGAGGAGAGGACTTCATGGTCTGCTGTGAACAAAATCAATTGGGTGTTCATATGTTTGCTTGAATGTGTAGACCTACCATCAGAGCCGGGTATGAGTGACGATGTGAAATCATCCTTTGTGTCAAAGCCACCGCCCAACAGGCTTCTGTAAAACAATAACAAACACAAAACACTCAGAACAACTGCATCTTCATCAGTAAACCTGTCAGTGGTGGAAGAAATGCACCAAACCTTTTACTCAAACAACCAGCTGCTTGTCATTAACACAAATTTGATCGATTGATTGGCCATAGGCACGTCTCTAAGATCTCTGAAAAGGATTTGGAAGTCAAAGACCAAATAAAAACTCTCGTACCATCTAAGAAATACTTTCCACTGAGCCACTGGTTCCTTTCCATGCTCACTAAACTTTGAGGTCCAATACTCAAAGTCTCAAGAAATATAGCTCAGAAATGTCTGACTATGGCTCAGGATGTTAGAAAACAGCTCTGAATCTTTTAGGTTTTGGGTTCAATCCTTGGTGAGTTTTCAGTTTGAGTCTGTGACCGAATAACTCACTGTGTTAGAGAACTGTTCAGTGAATTTTGAAGAGGAGGGAAAAGTGACTGAAAAGCACCGAGAGAAGCTCATGTGTAAAATGTGGAAATGTTAAAACAAATGATCAGCTCCTGAA
Source organism: Verasper variegatus (assembly GCA_026259375.1). Lineage (NCBI taxonomy): Eukaryota > Metazoa > Chordata > Actinopteri > Pleuronectiformes > Pleuronectidae > Verasper > Verasper variegatus. The sequence goes on along the minus strand of CM048044.1, from coordinate 4,091,141 downwards.
AGACACGAAGGTAGAGCCCTCCTCTTTGAGAGGGAGACATTCTCCTGACAAATATTAAAAGGAAAACTACAACATCAGTTATACATTCACATTATGAATTAATTATTGTGAATTAATTAATGTAAAAAAATTCTACTTCACGTATTAATCTCACATGCTAGCATTGGTCCGCACTCTGGTCGGTTCCTGTGCAGAGATGATGAAGTAGCTGCTGTGTTTGGGGAAGCCGGCAGGAAGCTCCAGGTCCGACATCAAGTCCAGGACGTAGTCAGAGCCCTCCAGCTCCACCCACTGGGCCGGCTCCTTCAACAGCACCGACCAGCCTCGACGGCCCTCCACTACACCCCTAAACACACACACACACACACACACACACACACACACACACACACACACACACACACACACACACACACACACACACACACACACACACACACTTAATATATGTATCAAACAACCATTTGCATAATTTCTTTATAATCCCATCCGCGTATTCGGTGCTTATGTTTTACTGTCAGGTGATACCTGTGTTGTAAGATGTCTTTGGCCATTTCTTCTCCTGTTGTCCAGGAGTGTAGAGGACACAGGAAGGACACACCTGACGGAGAACAAGCACAATGCAGACATTAAAATACCGACTGACATATATCTATTACTCAACAAAAGCTACCGGTGTGTTGTTTCATCTTGGACGATATTAAAAGTCGTTTGAATCAGATTCAAGAATGTCTCCACAACAAAGTTGGTAGCACTGATCCCTGTCTGTCACTGAACATCCTCCAGCACTGACAGACACAAACTCAGCTGCTGAGGAGCCAGAGCGAGTATCAGGTGTGGTCTAATCCTCTGAGGACAGATTAGCTTAATGAGAGAGAGAGAGAGAGAGAGAGAGAGAGAGAGAGAGAGAGAGAGAGAGAGAGAGAGACTTAAACTCTTCTGTTGAATAGAGGGTACATTGACGGGGTTCAGGTAAACAACACAAACAAGACGGGTGAGGTTGGGTCAACAAGAGGAGTTGGAATCAGACAGAGTCGATGTCAGTGGAATGGTTTCACTTGGATATGGTGCAGAGATGTAACCTGTGATTTAGACCAGTCACAGCACACATTGATTCATGGAGAAAAACAGTCAGGATTTTAAGAAAAATGCAAAATAAGAACAGATGCAAATTCTGAATAGTTTCTTCTAACTTGCAGGGGGGACGCAAAGCTCCACACAAGCTCTCAGGTTTATTCCTCTGTATTTTATTTCTCCTTTATTTAAACATAAAGTCTCTTTCAGTGTCCAGTAAATTTCTATTCTTACTGAAGAATAATGTTTTTTTCTAGATCTGGCACAAATGGCATCGTAAAATGTTTATAATAATTAATCCAAATGCAGATGTTTGTCCAGGGCCTTCTTCCAAAACAGTCCACACAAATCATTGTGTGTAATTGTGTGTACTCACCATCAAAGCAGTGTATGTGCAGGACAGTGTGAGCTCTCTTGCGATTGGCCGTCCACTCCAGTAGACAGGGTGGGTACGTCCGGACGTACTCGGGCCCGACGTTCAGCCGCTGCAGAGCCTGAAGCAGACGGTGCTGACACACGCAGTTGTAGCCCTCAGGACCGTAGTCAGACACAAACCTGCGACAAACAAACATGAACAGAGGGATATCTGTACAGCAGCTGCATGGGAACGTGTGCACAGGGACACGGGTGAACAGGAAAAGAAGGGAATAGAAAGTCCAGAGCTGAAAAGACTTAAATTGTTATATAAATAGCTCTAGTAGATAGTTTTCTTCCTTCTGCCATTGACATTATGTTTGCACCCATGTCTTACTTCAGCAGATACTTGGCCAGTCTTTGAGACGGCAGGAAGGCAGAGAGGCAAGAGGAGAGGAGGAGCCAGCCACGCTCTGAATTCAAGATGTTCGGATTCCTCCACACCTAAAAGAGGAAAAAAACGCCACTGAGATTATGTGCAATTCTGACTGTTCAGTCTTTTCTCAAAGAGGAAAAAGCTCTCACCTGATTGGCTACTTGAGCCAGGATCTCATCTCGGAGGCTGGGATTGGTCAGTCCTCTTTGGATGATGTAGTTCCCAAACAGATTCTCCTGAGCCCCATTCAGGTTCGGATCACCCATGAACCGAAGTATCTGTCAAAATCACACACACTGATTCACAACATGTTCTGTAACTTGAAAAAAAACACTTCACATTTGTAAAGGCTCTAATGTTTAGTTTTTATTAAATGCTCTTATCCACAAATGGTGTTTCAGTCCACTGAATATAGAGCTTTTGCTGAAGTCTGTCTAGGGCGAGGATTTTCAAAAGAAACAATTAAAGATGATCACATGACATTTGACCACATTAGGGCAGAAATACAAGAGTGAAAAGGTTCATAAAAGTCCAGAGAAAACTCATCCATTCACGTAAAATGTCTCAATTTCATAAGGGTTCCTCCGGATTCACAAAACCAACTGGAAACCTTGCAGGTTTTAACCCACTGGCAGCAAGAATAAAACCCCTTTGAACGCATGCACTTTTAAAACAGCTTACGACACATCCGTGCTTAGAATAAATGTTAAATGATCTTAAAACATGGTTTGGCTGCTGCGTCTGAGATCCGGGATTTAGACTTTGAGTTCCCCTGTTAAATATCAATGCAACATGATGTTTTTAATACCAGAATGAAAATGTTCAGGGATCCTTGTCTCAGCTCCTCATCCTGTCTAATCAGAGAACAATCCAGAGGAGCTGTCAGCAACCCGAACAACGGCTCCTACAACACAAACACACACACAAACACACATAAATGATTATACACACAAACTGTTGACAATAGTTACATGGACAAGCACGACGACAATACTGTGCTTTCTCCTGTGAAGCTGCAAAGGTCCATTTATGTTTTATTCATGTCTTCATTTCATGCAGTTTAACATGAACATCATTCTTTGTGTGTTTTTTGTGCGTGTTTACCCTAAATATGGCCCGGATGTAGTGTGTCATGAGGTAGTTGTTGATGTCCAGGGGCAGGGTCAGCTGAGGGTCAACCTGAACCTTTGGAGCCTGGACCACGGCCAAGCAGTCAGAATGCAGCTCTTCACCACCTGTGAGTACACACACACACACACACACACACACACACACACACACACACACACACACACACACACACACACACGCACACACACACACACACCGAAGGCCATGTGTCATCGCAGAAATAGTGCACAGTGCATATTGTTGAAGCTGCCTGCACACAAGGTGGAACACATCAAGTGTATTTATAGACTGAGTGTTGTGTTTGTCTAGATGTGTGATTTGTTATTCATGTGCTACATCTGTTTATTCAGTCACATGATGATGATGATGATGATGACCTCATAATCTCTTCGTCATGAGGTCCAATAGCAATAACGAAAGGATGGTAAAAAAAATGATGGATCTTTCAAGCATGAACGACGGAGAGAGAGAGAGAGAGAGAGAGAGAGAGAGAGAGAGAAAGAGAGAGAGAGAGAGTGTGTGTGTGTGTGCGTGTGTGTGTGTGTGTGTGTGTGTGTGTGTACCTGAGGCGACCTGCAGCAGGGCTGCCAGTTCAGCAGGAATAGGCAGTGTTGTCACATTCACCACTTCTCTATTGACTCGATCCTGCACACATTGCAAACACAAACCAACACTTACGGTGCATCACACACTGACACAACAATCATCTTCTCCCTCCTCCCACTCACACACTCTCACATCATTCCCTCACTCACCTCCTCTGCCTTCCTTGCTGGCTCCACCACTGTCTGACAGAAAGAAAGCAGCATCACACTTGTTTTTATTTTAACTTCGAAGTCAAATACAGTAAATGTCAACAGAAGTTCCTCAGCTCACAGGCACACAAACACAGTGCACATACCCTCATGTAACGCTGGCGGCTGACGATAAGCAGCACGGCCGAGCGGAACCTTCTGAGGTACCTCCTCCTCAGAGCAAACTTTTTTCTGCCCAGGAAACACAACAAACATGGAGGATGGATTATTCATAGAGATGGCAGAGAGTGGGAATTTTAGAGAAGTTATGATTTCAAGTCATTTTCTTAATTCTGAAACATCATTACAGTCAAAATGAAGTGAATATTTCGCATTTGAATGATATGTAAACTTGCATCGTGTCTCCAGGTTTTGACCGACTGGCAGTGAGTGAGAAACCCATCCCCTGTGATGGACGAGCGTGGCCTTAATTCTCTGGCCTCGTCTCCTCACATCGAGGACAAGAGAAGTGGGTTGTCCGTGATAAGCCTCGACCTATTTGGCTCCCGTGAAACCAAACACTAAAGCCTAAATAGCAACGCTCTGGACTGAAACTCCAGACTGGAGCAGGACAGTGGGCTAAAGAAAGAGTCAACTTCCAGGAAGAGACTGATGATGCTGACGAACTGAGCACAAGGGGAAGAAACCTTCTTCTTCTTGCTTTGTACAACCACAATGTTATGAAGAGGCATTTCTTTTGTATTTGGATTTATATAAAGAAGTTATGAGCTGTTAAATCTAAGAGTCGTGAACGTACTAGCAGCTGACCTCTCGGGAGCATTACCTCGCCACGTAGCCTTTGCAGCGAGCTTCAAACAGGGTCACGCGGCGCCGGAACTTGATAAAGTTCTTTCGGACAAAACACATGCGAGTGTATCTCTGCAGCGTCATGGCAGCGAGGTGCAGCACACGGTCACGCTTCCCCTCCAGCAGCTGATACAACTCCTCTTTCAGGAAAATCTAAAACACACACACACACAAATAAATCTATATTCAACCGGATTTATTTCTAACACTTGGTATTATTTAACCTCACATTTTCTGCATGTGCGTGGGCCTTCGTCGCACTGAGGGAGCTCACCTTACTGACTCCCAGCTGGTACGAGCCGCTCTTCACCGGGCCGAGCTTGTGGAGCATGATGACACAGTTTTCACCGTCTGCAGGCGGAAGATCCCTTAGGCAGAGGAGGCCTTTATACCTGTGTGCACATACGAGCCCACACACAAGTTCAATATGATACCTGCATTCTGAAGTGAATGTGAAGAAAGCTTACATGTGTCTTAACTTTTTTGAATCTGGGACTCAGCGTAAGTGTGATTCACTTCGTTCTGGGTTTTTGAAATTAGTCTTTCCACTGTGAATCTAATGGAGTGTGAATGTTGTTTCTTGTAATAAGTCAGAGTACTTCAGCAGTCAGTAGTCAGAGGTGCTGTGAGATCAATTGGCTTTAACTGCCTTCCTGCTGCAGGAGCAGGCGAGAGCCAAATGGCAATTTCAGCGTAGAAAAATGGTGTGTGAACTATTCTTTTGGCAGAAAAAGCAAATAGGTCAAGTCATTTTGACAGACTGAAAGTGTTGAGTTGTAATGGGCCGAGAAAACCTGAATGGGAGGCTTCTACAATCTGTATTTTATCTTGAGGGTTACACGATTCAATTGCTGCTCACATTTCTCACGTTTACTGAAAATGAGTAAATCACCAACCTCGATAAGAAACTGCGAAAGTTCAATCTGATTGGATAACCGTCCTTCCTGATAAGGATGGTCTCCATGATACCAGAGTAGTGCAGCTGAGCGTTGACCAGCTCCATGTCGAACGCTCCCGGCTCCTACACACACACATAACAACTCACATGAGCTGCATAAAAAAAAATCCCAAAATGCAAATAATCACCGCAAACCTGCACACACCATCCAACTTGCAAAGAAATATACCTTATGATGGTTTGGCTTGATGCATCGCACAAAATAAGGGTTACACCTGTCACAGATAGACGAGAACGAATGGATGGGAAAAAAAATGAACGAACAGTTTGATAAAGGATGAGCATGTTTGTCCTGTGTAAGGAAGTCATCTTTCAAACAGGAAGGGAACCGAAGCAAAACCAACTTTCTGAGCAGAAAATTGAAACGCCGAACTGCTTCAGACCAAACTGATCTCCAGAGGCTCCTGATTTCATGTGTGATTGAGCTCAAATTAAGCAAATAAGAATTCATCTGCCTGAGAGAAACTGGCTCCAACCAACAGTGACATTGGGAGGTTTTAACGTTTGCCGAAGTTGATCCCTGAACACCAATACGAACCCAATGGTTCAGATCTCATTGTCAGTTTTAGGCACAAAGCCCATAATATTACATGTGTCATTGATTTGGGCTGTGGAATAAATCAGTCACTCCTCAGGGATCATCATTTCATACCCACTCTATCTTGCAGTGAATTTGAGACACTTAAAGTGCGACTTACTATCGTGAGTCACAGTTGCATGAATAAAGTTTCTGTGCCTGGCAAATATGTTTAGGAAAGTATACATTATGTGGTCATTGTCTTTATGGTACAAAGACGTGTTGGGGGTTTCCTACAGATTAAGTGAGAGGTGTTTTCAATGCGAACCTTTCCATCTTCTCCAGCAGCTCCTGCAGGCTGCTCTGAAACTTCGCACTGACCGTGTTGGCGTGATGGCGTCGTGCCGCGCTGCTGCGTCGAACGTTCGACCGCTGCTGAGACACAGACTCCGAGTGCTTCAGGAAGAGGCTGGACACCATCTGGATACACATATTAAGTGATTAGCAACAGGTCAACTGACTGACAACCTATAGCTTCTGATTATTATATTGGGGAATGTTTGCGCGATAGGAGACAGTGAGAAATAACAAAGAAGTGAGTGTTTGCAAGTCTCACTTTGTTCCTGCTCTGGGTGAAGAGGTCTAACACATCCTGACGGACCATGTCGAAGTTCTTATCCAAGAATTTAGTCACCTGCACCACAAACCATAAAACCGGAAGGAGATGAGGTCGGTATAGAAAGAGACAATGTCTAGAAGAGATATTTTTCGCAGGTTCAATGAAATAAGTTGACAAAAAGGTGTTGAAAGTCCAATAAGAGTCAATTTCTATAAAGGTAAAAGGAAAAACAATTGAAAAACGGAGCGAACGAAAATGGAAAACAAGAAAGAAAGAAAGAAAGAAAGAGAATGCACCTGATAGGTGACCCTCCCAGCGTAGTGTTTCAGGGTGAACTCTGGCAGTGGCATCTTTGGCCTGGCATACAGCGGGTTGTTTCCATGGTGATAGTGGCACTTCTGAAGGAAGGTGTGGTCTGTTGCCTAGCGACGGTTGGAGACAGTTAAACGGCTGCCGAGCCACGGAATATAAATCTCTACAGCACAAACACATGTTGCCCATGTGTGTAGAGCAGATTGCTGCAGTCAGTTACTCGTGTAGCGTCGTGTTCATATTTCACTTTGAGCATCAGAGACGCTCCATAATGCGTTTATCTCAATATGAGCTCAGTCTGCTCCGCGCGTTAGGAGCCCCAGGAATAATGATAGCAGCAGGTTGGCAATTAAGTGTTCACGTGGGATAGTTTTGTATTGATCGGAACTGGCTACAATACGCTTCAGTCCCCGGGTTTATGAGAAATCCAATATGTGAGATGTTTTTTTCTTCTGAAAACTGGGGAATTATTGGAACCATGAATTGGCCATTGTCTCCCCCCCCCCCCCCCCCCCCCCCCACGATGCTCAAATAGAGAGAGATTTGTAGAGTTTCTTGATTTCTAATCCATCATCATGTATCTATGTCTTAAAAAAAAAAAAAAGAATAAAAGTTCGGTTTAACAGGTGTGGACGTACCTGAGGGAAGCCACACTGGTCGTCCAGTATGCGCAGTATCCCGTGAGGCTTTGCAGCAATGAGGTCAAGACAGGCCTGGTTGTGGCTGAAAGGCTTCTGCTGCCACTCGATCTGCTCCCGCATGTACTCCTCCTACACACAGCACACAAGGGTTCATCAGGTTGGTTTATATAAAACTCTTCCGACTCCACTGTTGCTTTTTTTTCCCACTTCATTTGGAAGTGCTTTGTCCACTATGGTTTGTGAGTTTTAACGACCTATTGTCAGGTAACAAAAGAGGCTGTTTGTCTTTTGATTTTACTGAAACGTTTCAGGCCTCCTGATTGGAAGCAAAGGGCGTTCAAATCTCTCTAAGGCTTCAGTTTAGGGCTGATTTCTCATCAACCTGGTTTGGTTTGGACCTTCAGACTTTTTAATTGCAGGAAGTTGAGACAGAATTATACAATAGAAGAAGAAAAAGAAGCAGAAGCCTTACCGTTAAGTTAAAGGTTTCATTTATAGGATTCTTAATCAGCATGTACACTTTACATGCACACAAAGTTCATCAGATTACTCACAAAATCTGACATATTAAACACTGTTGTAACCTGTAGTAATGCAAGTGTGCATTTACTGGACACACAACAGTCAGTAATTCGGCTCCCCTCCTATCCTCGACCTTTAATACCATTTATTTTACATGCATCACTGATATAAGCTGTGATGTGCCGCTTTCTGACTCCGTCTTTGTGTGTTGCTGTGTGTTGAAGCCTGCGTACAGACAGTGAGGAGCTCTGCAGTGAGAGAGCACAGCTTTTGCTCGTGGCGCTAATGTGTCAAAGTTTTTTTTATTTATTTTTTACAAATAATCAAATGCTGAGCTTCCGGAAGCCGACAGAAGCGACTTACTTTTACTGGGGCTTTAAAAGAAATTAATCTTGACTACAAGGATGAATTGCTACTTGTAATGACCTCTCGTTTCATCTCCACGCTCTGTCACAGTCATACGCTCTCTGTCGGAAGTATTAGTCATGGACATGTGCACATTTAAAAAGCTGATTAGAAGACCTCTAACACACAAATATATATATATGTATAAAATGCTGAATAACTATATTTAAATGTGCAGTCTCACTATATTTGCTTTTTGCTTTTTTTATCAAATTTATTTCAGTCTTAACAAGGGTCTAGACGTCTTTTGAGACACAAATCACCCAATAAATCCTCGTTAAGAAAACGTGTGATAGAACGTGTGTGGAAAAAAAAAAGAACTTGTAGTTTTGCTGACCTGCTCCTCCTGGAAGATGACCCTGTTGAAAAAGAACTGCAAAGTTTCATTGGCGTAGTTGATGCACAACTGCTCAAAACTGTTCACCTGTAGCTCCTGCGGGGCAAAGAGCAGAGGTGTCGTGGGGGTTGTTTGTGTGGGTTAAACATACGTCAGCTCAGATGCATCAGCTGAGAAACATTATTGAGCGGAATCGTGTTTTCGGCGTGACCTCAAATCCATATATGTCCAATATGGAGATGGAGAGGGCTTCGTTGCGAGGGTAGACCCGTCCGTTGATGCGCTCTGTCAGCCAGCTAAACAGTAGCGAATACAGGATCTTGGCAACAGCATCTCTATGAAAAACACACAATAAGGTTTCTATGGAAACAGAAAGCCTGGTTCCTATGGAAACAGAGGACATCTGAAAAATCTTTCCCCCCAGCCCTGACGTCCTTTGTCCTCACATGCCTCTACCAAAGATTGGAGGAGAATATCAAAGATGGCTCACTATCTCTAGAATTCTCCTGGTACGACTTTAGAGAGTGAATAAATGAGGAAATTAAAAAATCTCAAACAGGACTGTCAGACATTCATTCAGGGGGAAATGATTGAATTTAACAGATACCAGACTCAGACTTTTATTCACCTGGCATCCACAGCACTCTCCACTGTGAGCGGAGTGTAGATCTTCTCTCGTACTGTATCCTAGGAGTCAAGCACACCTGTTGTCAAACAACATCTCTGTAACTAACACATTAAAAATTCCTTACGTCTATAACGAATGTGCATTTTTTATGTGACGTGTGTTCTTCTCACTGTCAGTTTGAAGGTGACAGATTTCTGCAGGCCGTCGGGTGAGATCTGCAGCAGCTCAGCGACAACCCTGATCTCCTGCCCACTCACCACTGACGCAACCTTCTGACCCTCAGCCTGCAGGGACGGGCACATGCACATGCACATGCACACACACACACACACACACACACACACACACACACACACACACACACACACACAAATTAATTTCCCTTTTTGCAGCTGAGGGAAAATGATAATAATGTTGATCGATGATGGTATCAATGTGTGTGTCTGTGTGTGTGTGTGTGTGTGTGTGTGTGTGTGTGTGTGTGTGTGTTTGACAGACCTGGTGTGGCTGGAAGTAAACGTTCCCCAGATGAAGAACAGAGGACAGCAGTCTGTAGATGCCGTTCTGCTCCTCTGGGGTGAAACGCAGTATGTCCATGGCACTCAGCAGACGCCTGAAGTCCTCTCCGTCATCCTTCCCCTCTATGGTACAATCCCCTCCCTACACACACACACACACACACACACACACACACACACACACCATTATCAGCAACCGCATACTTACCCTGAGCACAATTCATCACCGCTCTAATTAAAGAGTGACTTATCAGGAGCTGAAACTCTTGTTTATGTGAACATTCGGAAGTTCAGAGTCTCACCTTGCTGCAGTGAGGTAGAAATGCAATGTAGAGATGTGACACTTTCAGCCAATGAGGACAGTGAGGCAGGACTTTTCAGCCTGCTGCTAAGATACTCTTTAAACTAGAATGGCATCAGCAGAGAGCGTACCTCAGTCCACTTTAATTCAATCAAGCTGGACCAAATTTCACACACTCTTAGATATCAGTTCCCTAAATGTGTTTTCCAAAGTGTTTCCCCTTAAAGACCAATTGATTCTCCCCTTGGAAAACACTTGCAATAGTGAACAACGAATCCTGGATACATCACCAAACAAACAAACCCACAGGGGGGAAAAAATAACCTCCTTGGCGAAAGTAAAAAACCACACCCCAGTTGCTGGTAGTAGAAACCACAAACTCACGTCAATGCTAATCTGAACAGTTAAGCATCTTGAATCACGGGGCTATGAGCAACATGTTGCTCAGTGTTTCATCAGGTCTCATGAATGAAGCCAGGAGAGCTGGAAGAGGCGTCAGAGAAAGAACAGAAACCTGAGCAGTGGTTGAACATCCACGAGTCAGCGTCTTAATGGGAGAAACTGTCTGTTTCTGTTGTCTAGTCTTTAATTTTTTTATTTCTCACATGAAACAATCTGAAAAGGTAAAATCCCATTGAACTTCTCACAACTCTCAATATGTATAAATCGGCTAATTGCATTTTATCGTTCAACATACCTGAAATGCAGAAAACCTCCACTCAAAGGTTACTCACTCGGAATTTGGGCACAACAATGAGTTTTATGCTCGTGTCATTAATCACGCGGTAGAATAAATGTCACGTTTTAAAGAAATTGACATCTCATTTGTTAATGTGACTGTTAAATTGATTGCGGTGACCACTCCTTAACCGTGTCCTGTGTGTGTGTGTGTGTGTGTGTGTGTGTGTGTGTGTGTGTGTGTGTGTGTGTGTGTGTGTGTGTGTGTGTGTGTGTGTGTAGCGGAGTGGGCTTCTTCATTTGTGTGTGTACCTGATTCAGATAGTAGTAAGTTTCAGCTTCCTGCAGATACAGTGGGGTCTTCTCGTGGGGAGGAAGACCAGCTAACATCTCGTAGAAGATGTGGTAGTTCCTCTCTGATTTGGCCTGTGCATGAACACACACACACACACAGACACACACACACACACACAGACACACACACACTCTTCGATTTAGATGTGTGGTGGTAGATTTCCTGACATGGAGATGTTACAGTAGACAATGAAAGACGCATATAGGCCCAGTTAGATGAAGAGCAACCTGTTAGACACCTCTCGTGCCGTCTGCTGCTACAATCTCATCTTTCTCACGGTGACTCACATGTAAGAAGACTCCACTTGACCTGCTGTGTGTGCGTGTGTGTGTGTGTGTGTTTTTCACCTGAAAGACAATGCGAGACTTCTCCAACAGGTACTGAGACGTTATGGCACCGCTGATTACACCCCTGGTAAATGACACACACACACACACACACACACACACACACACACACACACACACACACACACACACAGTAAGTCTGAGTTAAGTAACAGGTCATGCATGTGTAATGTGCACATCAGGTCTCTGTCACAGCTCTGTGTTACTGGGACATGTCAGTATATTCACTACTAAGCCCACTGTGTGTTGGTGTGTGTGTCTGCAGACTCGCACAAAAGTCCAGTTCAGAGTTAATCTAACACACAGGCTGCTCGTTCTGTTTTCGATAAGTTGTAATCACTCACTCCTCCATGTAGATCTGCGTGTATTTGCCAAAGCGTGAAGAGTTGTCATTGCGCACTGTTTTGGCATTCCCGAAAGATTCCAACAGGGGCATGGCCTCCAGGATCTGACCAATCACCAGAGACAGTAATGTTACCGTGGTTACCTTTAAACAGGGATGCTCATCGTGTCAGGAGAGGAAGAACAAGAGGAGGAAACACTTTACCTCTATCTGATGGTAAATTATAGAAAACAAGGGAGAGGGAGGGAAAACAAAGTAGGATTAAATGACCACAGTATTTTGTGAACATGTTGTATTTGCATGTATATACGTACATATGTATATATACAAAATAAAACACATATCTACCTGTTGTGTGATGTTCCGTTTGTGATGTATGGCTGTCAAGTAACGCAGGATTAGTTTCGTAGCTTCCGTCTTTCCTGACCCGCTTTCTCCGCTGTCATAACAGACACAGTTCTAGTATTTTATAGCACTTTTTTCATTATTATTCATCAGGAGTACATTTTGAACATAGTAAAATTGACAGAAAACAGAGGGCATTTTGTACCTGATCACAATACACTGGTCCTTTTTGGCATCCATCATGGTGGTATACGAGAGGTTAGCAATGGCAAAAAGATGACTGCAACACAACAAATCCTTTTCAATTAACAAATGTATTGTATGTGCTAAGTGTGTTTGTCTTTGTGTGCGTGTAGATGGGAAGTGGTGGTGAAATCATAACCAAACTCTCCCTTGGCAACCAACCAACAATCAGTGAAACCGGAGCCTCCCACTAACACCTGAGAGTGCTGGCATTTACACCTTTATTTACCACCATACTGCACCTCGGAGCGCAGCTCACGACACATGTAGACAGATGTAGTACAACAGTATAATCCCCCGGAGCTCACAGTCTCAGAGGTTTCAGGTAAAGGTTAGAGAGTTCGGTTTATCTACTCCTCTCAGAGGCAGAAAGCACTGAGAGAGCTCATAAATCCACCAGGACCTAACCCTCCTCTGCATTTGTTATTTTAATGGGACACTAATGTTCAAACAGTGGTTCTTTCTCCCTCTTTTTTAAAAAATCAACTAAAGGTCACAGTAATAGTAGTAAAAACATATCACTTGAGGGGCTGGAGTAAATCCCAAGTGACATTGGCCAAGAGACAGGTTGTCAGCAAAGATAGAAAACCATTCACTCCCACATTCACACCAATGGACAATTTAGAGTCTCCAATTAACTCTGTGGACTGTGGGAGGAAGATGGAGTAGCCACACACACATGGGGAGAACATGCAAACACCAGCTGAACTGGGATTCAAACCAAGAACCTTCCTGCTGTGAGGAAGGTTCACACATTAAGGTCCTAACCTTAATCACGAGAAGGTCCTAACCTTAATGTGTGATGTCATTTTCTGACTTAATCTTCATGGCATCACTTATTATATGATTTCATATAATAAGAGCATGATTTTCTGAACATTATAAGATTTAGACTTTTCTCATAATTTTCCAGCAGATTTTATCAAAATCTACAATATTTCTCCTGCTCATAAAAAAGAAAAGCAACACAAACAGAGACAAACATACACACACACACACACACACACACACACACTCCTAGGTCTTACGGAGGGTTGTCGCCCAGGCCGCGGCCTTCATACTGAAGCACCATGTCTGTGCCGTAAACGTTCAGCAACTTGTAGGGATTCACAGACACGAGGATGCTGCCTATGTACGTCTGTGTGGTGGAGGAAAAAAGAGAGAGAGAGACAAAAGGACAAGAAGGAGAGTGGATGAGTGGATGTAGCTGACTGTGACATTTGAAGATATTTGTTATCCAATTTGCATTTTGGAAATGAGGTATACATAGACGTGTTCCTGGTCGTAGCGCTTCTTCAGGTTCATCAGAACTGTGGTCTCATTCAGCTCACTGAAATCAAACAACGAGCAAATTAAACACACACACATGCACAGAGCACATATTGTCCCACTGGAGCACAATTCCCACACTTGCTTTGATTTCCAAAAATTAATTATGCTCCAATGTCACTCAATGACTTTCTCGGTGGAAACTAAAATGATGGGATGTTATGAATCACACAGGGGAAGTTTTGACTTGAAGCAGCATGGGATCATGAAAGCTGTTGTCTTCACCACCATTGCCAATGAAAATCTCCCTGACTGATGGGATAATGTATTCAAGTTTTATTCATGTTAGGCAGCAAATTGGAATGAATATTCCTGAAGCATTATACAAACAGCTAACTGGCTAGCATTGTGTTTTCCTTCTTCTTTAAGTGGGTAAAGTGGATATGACACAAAATGTACGCTTGCCTGAATAGAATTGTTGATTTCTCTAGTTGTGAACATTGTTTTTAGACATTTTAATGAGGAATTGTGACATATTATAATTTTTTTACAAACTTAAACCCAGGATTTCTGTCTGTCTGTCAGCACAATGAATGGATCTGCTCAGAAATGAGTGTGACACGCGACACGACCAGCTGTGAGGCGGCTTGGTAATACTGGTTTGTGCTTACGGCAGCTGTGTCATGTCCTCCATTCCCTCCGCCCAGTTCTTCACCCTGTGGCCTGTCGTGGGCATGCTCAGGATGGAGAAGATCTGGCCAAACAAACATAATTATTCCAATACTGTGATGCAACATTGTCAAAGCTTGAGGGACATTGTCATCCGCTTGATGCAGAGCTAATGTAAAATATGCAGACATTTGAATATTGTTGTTGGTGAACTCTGCAGGAATGTGATGTGGGTCATCCACCTCCTTTGTCCTGGGTTTTATAGCTACTGCTTGAATAATGTTTATATCCCTATTCAAATATTTTGTCAGTTGTCATAAGGAATCATAAAAAACTTGAATCCACACATGTAGAAACACATGAATGAATATTTCCCTACCTTGTCGTACCAGCTCTGACCAGGTGCTCTGTCTCTGTCAGGAGACCAGTCTGGGTCCTGTTGCCCGTCAAAAAATCGAGGCGTGGGTAGATATCCTTCCAGCACTCCGTCTTCTCTGTACATGGCCCACTTTGACAGATTCTGGACGGTCCCATGTGGTAAAACCCTCTCAGCTGCCCAAACGTCCTCCCCTCCCTCCCCTCCTCCTCCTCCTCGGGCATTCCTGGCCCAGTGGCCTGAGTGTGGCCCATAGGGAGGAATCACAGCGTAGCGGTTATCCTCACCCTGCAGGCCCGTTGGCACCCTGTAGGAGGCGTAGCGAAGATGCTGGTTTTGGATGGCCTCGGTCAGACTGGGGTTGTGGAACCGACGCATGAGAAGAGATCCATCTGGCAGCCTGGGGGGGGGCAACCAAAGGCTCTCATCAATACACATCATGAAACACAGGGTTGCACAACATGGAGCAAGACAGTGCATGGTTTTGTGATCTATGAGTTTTTTTCCTTTTAATTTTGTATTATAAAAGACAGAAATATATTTATTTACTATGTCAGGAGCCAATATGAAAGTAGTGATGACAAAACAAATAACAGAAATAAAACCCTTACTTAGATAGTTTCATAGGGTTTATGTTTAAATTCAAAAAAACATTTAACCATCGAAAACCTTTCTGTATGGTGTCATTCTCTGAACTGTCCCAGAGAGTGTAGTTCCCTACCTGTATCTGACATCATGGAGTTCCCCATTCTTCATTGCTGAGGTGAGATTGGGAGGGTTGGGTTTAGGCGCGCCTGACAGTCCAGAGTTTTCTGACAGGTGATAGAGACCTGTGGATCGAAGTGCCTTGTTTTGCCTCAGGGCCCCTGAAAGGTTGGGCTTCTGGCCGGGGATAACCAGGGAACCATCACGGAGATGGTATGATGCGTTTCGAAGGTTGTCATTCAAAAGAGCCTGTGGGTTAAGTTACAATTACATGCAACTAAATAGTGCAAATCATTGTCATCATGATAATGGCTGAAAGGTTAGGTTTGATCTTTAAACACACATGGTCTGGATTTGGGAAAGATTTGATAATAACAAAGCAGGTACAGCAGCAAAGTTAAAATCAAGATAAATTGAACAGGTACACACCTTAGACAGGTCAGGGGTAACTGGCTTCCGTGGGTCAATAATGATGGTTCCGTCAGGCAGGGTATATGACAAACCCATTAAATAGGGGTTCTGCAGGGCGGCCGTCAGATTGGGGCTCTTTGGTTTCCTCGGGTCCACTATAATAGTTCCATCTGGGAGCGTGTATGAAGCTCCTTTCAAGGCAGGGTTGTTGAGGGCCTAGATATAACAACAGCAGTTAAAGTAAGTCGGAGAATTAAATGGTAACAGTATATTTATATAGGGCTTTTCTAGTTTTTTAGACCACTAAAAGCACTTTACAGTTCAATTTTCCCATTCATGTACATAATCATCCAGCACTTTACGCAGCACTTTTTCTGTCACAAACCATTCACACACCGCCAGCACACCCATCAGGGACAATTTGCGATTCAATATCCTGCAGGAAAATTCAGAATGTGGACTGGAGGAGCTGGGGATCGATCCCCTCTACCTCCAGAGCCACAGCCACCAGAATGTATTTATTTATTAAAGGAGCAGATGAATGTGTTTAATTAGCAATTATTATCAGCATAATACAAAGAGCTATATCAATTTGTTAAAAAAATTCTACACCATTATTACCATTTGGATGATGGGGGAGGAAAAAACAAAGAGTCTGTATCTACAGCTCACCTTGGCCAGCTGTGGTGATAAGGGAATATTGGGGTCATGCATTCCTTCTGGTAATTTGAAGGGTGTGTCTCGCAGCATAGAGTTTTGAAGAGCACCGGACAGGTTTGGAGAGACAGGTTTCCGTGGATCAATGATGATCGTGCCATCTGGCAGCGTGTACGACAAGCTTTTCAGGTCAGGGTTCTGAAGTGCGGCGGCCAGGTTCGGGGACTTCGGTTTCCTGGGGTCAATCACGATGGTGCCATCAGGAAGAGTGTAAGAGGCTTCACGCAGAGCTGGGTTGGTCAGGGCCTTAGCCAGGTTTGGGGAGATAGTTTGCTGCACAACACAGACATTAGTTTAACTTCAGCAGATAAAATGTAATCAGAAGAGGGAAGAGATGTAATTTTATTAAAAGGCGAATTCAATTGAAGTCAAGGATAAAGAGTCATGGGTTACTTGCTGTCTGGGGTCTATTATGGTGCCATCAGGGAGAGTATATGAAGCAGTCTTGAGATCCTGGTTCTGAAGAGCTCTGGAAAGGTTTGGAGACATGGACCTCTGGGGCACACGTGGGTCCTGTGTGGATAGGAGTGATAGGAGAGTACAACAATAATAATGCAATTTGTTATCTTAGTACTGTATGAACACAAACCCTTTGACATGTTCCTTTTCTACCTACCCTGATAACTGATCCATCAGGCAATGTGTATGAGGCGCCACGGAGTTGTTGGTTTTGCAAAGCATTGCCAAGCAAAGGGGAGGAACGTGCATTTGCATATGGTGATACCAAGGTTCCGTCTGGCAGGCGGTACGATGCCTGCATCATCTGTGGGTTTTGCAGGGCACTTCCCAGCATTGGAGAAGAGGGTGGTGGGGGCCCATAAGGGGACCGTCTGAGCTGCATAGGTGTCTGATAAGACGCTTGGCGGAGGTTAGGGTTCTGCTGTAATGCGCTGTGGAGGTGAGGCCCAGCCGGTGCATAGGGATTTCGGCGTTGCATCATTGGTGATCGTAAAGATGAAACACTCTGCAAGTCAGCTCGGTTCAGCAGGGCATCATGGAGCAACGGTGCTGGGCCAGGTTCAGAGATATAATCATATGGGGTAACGACAGTTGGCCCGTAAGGTGAACGAAGCTGTGGAGTCTGATAAGAAGATACACCTCTTAGTGCCTGACCATGTCTCATGGCTCCAGAGAGCATTGGAGATGAAGGCACAGATGCAGCATATGGGGACTGAGGCCTATGAAGGGTAGACACATAGGATGCATCTGTCACTGCCCGATTCTGCAGAGCTCCAGAAAGCATTGGGGAGGAAGGTGGTATGGGTTGTTCATAATGTGACATTGGTCTTTGTAAAGGAGAAACGTAGGATGAATCTCGTACAACTTGATTCTGCAGAGCCCCAGACAGCGTGGGAGATGAGGGAGCCATAGGCTGCGCATAAGGTGACATTGGTCTCTGAAGTGTGGTAACATAGGATGCATCCCGAATCGCCTGGATTTGCATTGCGCCAGTCAAGTTAGGAGATGAGGGATAATAAGGTTCTACATATTCAGGAGCCATTTCATCCATCCCTAACACCTCTGGGCCAAGGGGTGAAGAAAAAGATGCTTGCCGGATAGCCTGATTCTGCAAAGCATTAGATAACATGGGAGAAGAGGGAGCAACAAGCTGATCAGCATAAGGATCAGCATAGGGGTCAGATACATACGCTTCTGGTGCATAAAAAGGTGGATGGGCAGTTCTAGGGGGCAGGAGGGGAGAGGGCTGACGAGAGAGACGAGGAGAGAGGCGCGGGGATGCAGGATGGCGCATTTGTTTCAGAGATGGTTGAGGAGAAGCAGGGGGCATCCTTCTCCTGGACTGCATGAGGGGACGTCCTCGAGCTACAGGGCGAGAAGGAAATCGGCCAGATTCTCTCCTCCCCAGGGGAGCACGGTGGACCATGTGAGGGGAGTGGAAAGGGGAAGAGTAGAGGGAGGAGTCCACTGTGAGAACAGAGGACCTATTGCTCCTCATAGACGAGGCACGGAATGGACGCACATTCTGGGTGGGTGGGGGCACTGGACGCCCTCTGAGACCCATAGGGGAGGGTCTGACAGTACCTAGAGGAACATTTCCCCCCATTCTGAGCCTGGGTAAGGGGGTGGGGTCCCTGAGCAGCCGAGTTGAGCGGCGAGAAAGGGTGGGAGATGATGGGGCTGGACGATGCCCTGCAGGGGATAAACTGCGATGAGATGGAGAGGGAGATGGTCTCCTGCTGAGCTGTGGAGAGAGAGGTGCAGATACATGACCAGGGGAGAGTGGAGCAGAGGGTGGCCCATGCATCCTTCTCTGCCCAAATGGACTGCGAGCAGCAGTGGGTGAGGCTGGGGGACTTCGCCTCCTCATGGAAGCACGTGGTGAGGAAGGTGGAGAACGTTGCCTCATTGATGCTCTTGGTGAGGTTGTAGGACTTCGCCGTATCAAAGAAGCACGTGGAGAATGGGGGGGTGAGGGTCCTCGGGTAAGAGGAGAAGGTGATCTCTGAGGCTGCATTCTACGCTGGGCGAGGGGGGACGCCATGGGAGATAAAGGAGGGGAGGTCTGTCTCGACATAACAGAGGGGGGTCTTTGAGCACCAATGAACCCACTCCTCATGGGTGGTTGTGGAGAGGGGCTTCGTCTACGTGAAAGCATAGGAGAGGGTACAGGGGAAGGCATGGCAGAGGGATGGCGTGGCATCTGAGGGGAGGGCATCATGACAGAGCGGCGGGATGGAGTCGGAGAGGGTTGCAGATGGCGTGCAGGACGAGGGGACATACTTGCTTGTTTAATAATCATGGCAGTTGGAGTTGGGATTAAGGGTAGGCCATAACCCTGTTGTTGTGGCATCATCATTGGATCTGTCATCATCTGCTATTAAAAAAAGACAACAGAAATACAAGAAGTTAAGGAAGCAATACATTTGGTGAAAATAAGAGAGAACATACACAAGTGGCTTCACTTTATGGGGATGTCAAGTTATCTTTACTTACAGTCTATGGGAAAAACAAATTTTAATACTTACTTTTTAAATATGACATGTCACTAAACCATTTTTTTTCATGACAAGCAATGTAATACTACATGACTCGTTACAGACAAGTGTCTGGGAAAAATAGCATGAATTCAGATATTCAGATATTCATGTCTGATCTGCAGGAATTTGCTAATTGGCTGTTAAGTAGCTACGAGTAAACCTAACAAATCTATCTGATCTACAGTATATATTTAGATTGACCTAATATGTGTTCTCTAAAACACAGTAGAAATGTTGTAAGGTTCTACAAAACCAATGACAAAACAGACACAACCACATTACCTGTGGTGAAATCATTTGAGGAGACATCTGTTGCTGCGGCAGCATCATTTGCTGTGACATCATCTGTTCTTGGGGTGACATCATTTGCATCATCTGTTCTTGTGGGGACATCATTTGCATCATCTGTTCTTGTGGGGACATCATTTGCTGTGACATCATCTGTTCTTGTGGGGACATCATTTGCTGTGACATCATTTGCTCTTGTGGGGACATCATTTGCTGTGACATCATCTGTTCTTGTGGTGACATCATTTGCTGTGACATCATTTGCTCTTGTGGGGACATCATTTGCTGTGACATCATCTGTTCTTGTGGTGACATCATTTGCTGTGACATCATCTGTTCTTGTGGTGATAAAATTTGTTGTGGCAACATCTGCTGCTGTGGTGACATCATCTGTGGCTGTGGTGACATCATCTGTGGCTGTGGTGACATCATCTGTGATCTCATTTGGGGGGACATACTCTGTTCTTGTTGCATCATCATCGGTCGCTGCGGTGACATTATCTGTGGGGCCATCATCATTTGATCTTGAGCAGACATCATCATTTGATGCTGCGGCGACATTGCCATTTGTGGCCGTAATGACATCATGTCACCTGGTTGACCTGGAGCAAGAGAAAACTGGTCTTCGTATTGGATTTCTGACATGTCTTCAAATTCTGGATCAGGTGGCAAAGTAGGTGGAGGGGGCAGGGGCACTTCCAGACGCTCTTTACCAAAGAGGCGCACTTGAGGTCTAGGAACTCTGAATGTAATCTCCCCTCCCTGAATATCATCCCCATATTGAGCCATCTGGTCTGCATACTGGTCCCCATATAGGCCTTGCACCTGATTCATCCCCTGTCCTCCGAAGGCCTGCTGGCCTACTGGTGGGAAACCCATTGCCTGTTGAGAGCTGTAGTCCTGATAGGGCATGCCAGAATCAATATAGCTAAGTTGGTGATCCGGTTGAAATCCCCCTTGCATCCCCATACTTGCTCCATAGGGGTTCTCATAATAACCTGCATGTCCATTGTCATAATAGCCCCCTTGCCCATCATCGTAGAAAACTCCTTGACCATTTTCATCATAAAAACCCTGAGTCTGAGGGTCAAGGAATCCATCTACTGCTCCTCCATACCTGTGATTCTCACCCACTGGTGCATAATAGTCCACACCCTCTTCACCATACATTGCCATTGCCTGTTGTTGCTGGTAACCATAGGGATCAGCTTCCTGGTTGTAATGGCCTTGGGCAGAGGGATAAGGGTCATAGTAGTCCTCCATGCCCTCATTGTAGAGACCTTGTTCATAATATTCGGCAGTCGGATCATAAAGTCCATCTTCCTCATAGTAACCCAGGTCCTGATACTCCACTCCCCCTGCCCCATTGTCGTAGTAACCAAACTGACCTTGGCCTCCATATGCTGCAGCTGCCTCATCTCCATAACCACCATAACTATCGTAATAGTCCCCATAACCTTTCTGCCCGGATGAATGTCCCTGGTTGTATCCGTAAGCCTCCTCCCCATGTTCATAACCATCATTTTGGTAATGTCTAGAGTTGGCTTGTCGGCTATGCGCTCTACGTCCCTCCCAACCATGGTGTTTTGAGTTTCCTCCCATTTTAGTTGACAGGAAACGTTTGGTCAGCCAGTTAGTTGCCGCTGCAACTTTACCCAGCAAGAGACTTCTGTTCTTGAAGTCATCAGGAGGCCCGTCACCATCTTTTTTTTTAAATAAGCCTTTAAAGAAGCCCCCCTTCTTCTCTTTTGAATTACTCCCTCCACCTAGACGAAGTAACATATAACTTGGCTTCTTCCCACCATTTGCCGCTGCTTTCTCTTTCTCCTTAGTCCTCTTTTTGCTGGCCTTAAACCTCATCATGAATCGAGAGGTGTTCTTCAGCATTGACTTGCGACGTTTCTTCTTGGCAAGTCGGGTTCTTCTCCTCCCCAACCCCAGGAACAAACGCGACGTACTCTTCAGCTTCTTTCTGCTGTTCCTGCGCCGCTTGAAACCAGAAAACTTCATGAACATCCTGGACATGTTCTTCAGACCTTTCTTTGGGATTTCCTTAATTGGAAGCTGCGGAGCTTCCTCTTTCTTTTTGCCTTTCTTCTTTTTCAAGTCAGCATCAGATTTCCCACCTCTATCTTTAGATTTATTTTTTCTGCTGTAATCTTCTTCATCCTCGTCGTCCTCATCTTCGTCTTCATCCTCCTCATCCTCCGAGTAGTCACCACGTCGAGACTTCCCCCCTTTCTTTCCCTTGGCACCTTTGCCTCCTCTGCCCTTCCCTCTTCTGTCATCCTCTGAGTCTTCTTCGTCATCATCTTCTTCTTCACTAAACTCTTCATCCTCTTCCTCATCACTAAAGAGCTCATCCTCTTCCTCGTCAGACTCCACCTTCTTACCCTTGCCTTTATCTTTTCCTTTCTTTCCATCATCCTTACCCTTGGATGGCGCCTCTTTACCCTTCTTACCCCCTTTCTTGTCATCTTTCCCTCCTTTCTTATCATCCTTTCCACCTTTCTTATCGTCCTTGGTGGCTTTCTTATCATCTTTTCCTCCCTTTTTGTCATCCTTCCCTTTCTTTTCCTCCTCTTTCTTTTTCTCTGGTTCAGGCTTTCCACCCTTCTTTGTGTCCTTCTTCTGATCTTTCTTGCTGGGCATTTTGACACGTGGCTAAGAGCACACCATGCCCTCTCTTCTGGATGCAATGCTGTAAGCCTTCAAACACACAGACACATACATGTTACATACACACTGCATGGAAGGCAATGAAAGTATTTTAACATGAAGAAAATATGATGTCATATTTTTGTAAAATATAATAATAATCAAGAGTCTGACCTTTAGGATTCCTTGGTTTAGATATTCCTGCTATACTCTGTGCCAGAGTTGTATGCAGGGCTGGTATCAGTGTGAGGACAGGTCCACCTGGCCAATGCAGTTCTACACTGTCTAAATTTGGTCCCCATGAAGACTCCTGTCCAGACATACACAGTATCAGTAATCTTTTTAGCCCAAACACATGTGCAAAATACATGTACATTTATGCCTGGCTGTGGTGACAGCAAAAGTGTCTCTGGGAAACTTTTTTTAAGGTGATTCTAATTAATAAAACACCTTCTTTACAAATAATTGTGCCTGTATATGAGAAGCGTAGACCATATCATCACGCTAAACCTCAGTGTGAACTTAAACAAGAGATTTTGACTGTCTTAATTTAACTAATATCCACACAATAGGATCCCTGCAGCATTTGCTTTCTGTAAAACTAGAGATACAAACACTAAAAACACATAAACAGAAACACAGCTGTTCCTCTAGTTCAAGCTCTACCCCCTCCGTGGTCCAATCTTTCTCCTGTAGAGTTGTAGTTAAAGGGAAACTCTTGTGGCACTGTCACCAGGCTCATTCATCAAGACAGTTCTCCGTGATAGTCACCTCCACATGAAATGACAGACAGCACAGAAAGGCAAGTGTGGTGGTCGCCAGGATCTCTGAGGTCCTCAGATAAGCTGTGTCCTTGTTGGAAGTCTCTTCTTCCTCAAAAGTAAGCAAAACAAAAAAAACCTCCAGGACAAAGTCTATGGATCACACTCAGCTTCTTCCTCTGACCTACTCCGTCTTCTGTTGCTCACAACAACACATTCTCTCTCTCAACACAGCTCTGTTCACACTGCCCTCCTCAGAGTTCGTGACAGCTAGTGTGTGTGTGTGTATGTGAGGGAGAAAGAGAGAAGGGCAGATGGGTTGCCAGGTTGTGTGTATGTGTGCATGTGTGTGTGTGTGTTTGCATGTGCATATATATGCGCATGTGTATGCATGCATTTAAGGAGTTCCTTTTCATAGAAGGAGTCTTAATTTGTCATCAGGCTCCACAGGTGAAACTCGAGAGCGCTGTGCAGCTGAGGGGGCGGGGCATAAATAATACAAAAGGTCCAGGAGAGAGAGAGAGAGAGAGAGAGAGAGAGAGAGAGAGAGAGAGAGAGAGAGAGAGAGAGAGAGAGAGAGAGAGAAGCAGACATAAGATAAGCCTGATTGGCAGTAAGATGCAATCAAATCCAAAAATAGACAACGAGCAGTCAGTAGAGCACACACCTCCGCCAAGGCCCAACAGTCGCCTTTCAATTCCGCACCAAGTCAGGCATGTTTGTTTGGCCATAGGTGGAAAACTAGTGAAGATGCATATCATCAGCTACACAGTGGTGGTAGTTATAGGTTTTTCATTTGGATCTGCACCACATAGACAACCAACCAATGAACCACAACCAAACAAATCGTAACCAACCAACGAGACTAGACCTGAGAGCCAACCAACCAACTGAACCAACCAACCAAAATAAACAGACAGAGGTGAAAACATAACCTTCTCGGTAGAGGTAATAATTAACAACCTCAAATAGCTTTTTCATTTGTGTGTTACTTGTAAAATTGTGAATAAGAGAACATTATGCTCTTTGACCTAAAATATACTCTTCCACTTTTTCCAGAGTAACATTTACTACCAGGCCCGTGTGTGTGAATGTATATTAATATGTGAGTGAAAATGAGCGATGCATCGTTCTAATAAATATTATATTAAAGTAGCATCAGCGTGAGAGATGCAGGCAGCCACCAACCAGCTTCCACATAAGTAACAGCGAGAGAAGAAGAAGCAGAGGCAGGAGAAACACCCACTTGCTTGATATATGACGTCTTCCCTCTACGTATCAATAACAGAGGAATGACTCTCACGAGCGCACACACACAAAGTGACGGATCGGTAACAGGGCTGTGATTATAAGGGCCATCAACCAAATTATTCCTCTTCCAGAGAGAAGGGGTCGGATTGCCAGATCTGTCATGTTACAGGTTGAGGTGTTGGGTTACCAGATCCTGATCTTTTGGCCTTGGTATGTAAGTGTATCTGATCATTACCAACCAGCAACGCGCACGTGTGTGTGTGTGTGCTCATTCAGAGTTATGTCTTTGAGTGGGTGCACGTGTGCATTAATTAGATGGGGGGGGATGAAAGAGTCATTTTTCCTGGATTTCCCGTGGTTTGTCTCTAACCGTACATCTTCCTTTGAAGCCGAATGAAAAGACCCTATCAAATGTGATAAAACTCTTGAGCTGCAGCCAGAATCTCCCTCTTCCCAAAGCAATCGCTGTTGGCAGGTGGTCCTCCATCTTTTGATAGAATTTGTCGAGAAGAGACAACACACAGATACGTGCCCCGGAGAGAGAAGCAGCCTTATGACAGAGGTGGACTTAATGAGTCTCATCAAACGCATTCAGGTCCTGAAGCAGAGCAGTCGACCATCTTTTGACATCACACACACACGCGCACACACACATGCACGTGCACGCGCTCAGTAATCTGCTGCTATCTAGTGGGGCAGTATTACACCTGCAGCACTCTTTAACAGTTTGGAGTTGGTTAAGTTTACAGGCCTGCAGCTGGTGTGTTGATGTCACTTAACCACATTACCCAGTTCGGTGTTATATTACCAAACCATTACACATTGCTTTGACAGTCTCACAAACAAGTAGACATCTCACACATTTAAAATCCATTAGTGTTTATCTTGCAGGAGACAAGTGAACTAACCAGTCTGCAGGATGATGTGTGGTCACAAAGAGGAGGGAGGAAGGGAGGATGGATGGATCCACCTACCTGTCCTCCGGCACACCCAGCCTTGCACTGGAGCTCTGTGGTCGGGTTTCTCCATCATCTTCTCGGGTCTCAAGAGTAAAAGAAAAGCCCCCAAACTGATGCACAAGCCCCGTTTACATTGCCCTTAATCTACAGCCCCGTGCCCCGGCTGCTCCTGTGGCCGGGCTCGGAGCAGCGGGGGTCGGTCGGCCCAGGGAGGGGAGAGAGAGGCACCGGGAAACGGGGCGGATGAATATTTAATGGCGGCTATTCTTTGGTGCGTGGCCCCGGGGCTTGAGTTCCACACACGCCGGTGAGAAGTGATGAGCACCGCGGGTGGGCACGGTGGTGCACGATAATAGTCAATAAACAAAGCTAATGTAGCCTAGCTGGGCTCACTTAGCCACAAAGCACAGGTAGTTAGTGCTACTTAACCTGGTAAAAGTTAGCTTCTTGTCAGTACCGGCCTGTTTTCCAAAGGTTGTGTCATATTGAGCTTTAAACACAGTGATACAGACTAATAATAAAAGATAAAAAAAGTTAAATTACCCTAGCTTAACATAGTATACAAAAAGGTACAGGTAGTTAGTGCTACTTAACCCAGGAAAAGTTAGTTTTCTTCCACTTACTACCTGTTTTTCTAAGGTTGTATCGTATATTGATCTGTGGATTTTGAACATTTCCTCTCTCCAGATGTGACCACGGGGTCAAACCGTGTCATGAAGAGGACGAGCAGGCTAAATTGAGCTGAAAAGGTTCAACGTCCCTTTTATAAACTGCACCATTAACGCGAGCTGTTCTCCTGTCGTCCACCAGAGGGACCCGCCTGACAACAAACAACCCTCCATCACCCAGACGACCTTGTCTTCTCCCCCCCCACGCGAGGCGCCTGATACCTGGGCACCGTTCTGGCAGCTGACCGATGGACCTGCTGTGGAGGGACACGTCCAAAGAACCTCAGACCTGCAGCCGTGACTTCAACCAGCAGAGAAATGTGTTGTGTTTAAAGGGGGGAACAACTGAGGACAGCCTTCTGTTGTCTGTCTGCAGCAGGTAAACAGTCTGTGCACTTGGCCCCTCAACCTGAATGAACTAAATCTACAGCTTTAATTACTTTTGTCCTCTAAGGGTGAACTCGGCTACGAGGCTGTTTGAATAGCTGTCTGCAACAACACTGTTAATGTGTCTGTTATTCACTACTTTCATCTGTCAATTTGTCATACGCATCAGACCGGTGGTTTATTATCTGGGAGTCAAGACCCCTGGAAAGAATTGCAATGAAACTCTCAGGGGTTCATGAGACTGTTTCCTCAGAAATAAATGATTTTTATAAGTTTTTTAAAAAAGATTCTTGAGTTTTGTAAACAAATCTCGTCATAGGAAACAAAGTTGCTGTGATTTCAGCAAAAACTGTTCTCTTCGTGTGTTGATCAAATTCATAGGTGGACCTTAAATAATGAGGTTATTTTAGGTTATAAGGTTATAATTGGTTTATTTATCCGTCTGTTTCCTGCTGCGTGTCCAGGTCCAGGTCATATTTAGGAGGAGGAGGAGTTTGCATGTTCTCCTCTGTGTTGTGTCTGGATGGGGTTTCTCCGAGTTCTCTGGCTTCTTCCCACAGTCCAAAGACATGCAGATTTCGGGGTAAGGTCGATTGTAGACTCTAAAATTTCTTTAGTAATGAATGTGAGTGTGAATAAGTTGTCTCTGTACATTAGTGAGGATTCACTGGCAACCTGTCCAGGGTGTAACCCGCCTCTCACGTCAGCTTTGATTGGCTTAAATATCAGCAGTACTTCATATAGATATATTAATATCTTCAATA
Source organism: Verasper variegatus (assembly GCA_026259375.1). Classification (NCBI taxonomy): domain Eukaryota; kingdom Metazoa; phylum Chordata; class Actinopteri; order Pleuronectiformes; family Pleuronectidae; genus Verasper; species Verasper variegatus. The sequence continues at coordinate 4,063,594 of CM048044.1, read as the reverse complement.
ATTTGATTGGGATGATGGTTACTCAGATGTCCAGTTGAAAAGGTCTTTAACATCTTTTAAAACTCTGTAGAAACCCTGTTTTCAGGTTAAGCAGAAAAAAAGTTTCTACCACAGAAAATTCAGCATATCTCTTCCATCTTCTTCTTTTCTTTCTTATGAATTACTGAGTTAATTTAACAGGACTCTCAGGGATTATTATCAAATAGCAAACCACTGAATGAGATTAATGACGGTGGAGGATTGATGTTTCTCTGTTGTTCTGTTGTGATCCTGTAAAGCTACAGGGCAGCAACACCTTTAGGCATCTGTGCTCCACCTGAATTATTTGAGATTTTGCGGGCAGTGTTGCAGCCAGGAGTTGCTGCTAGAAACTGTTCCCTCCCTTGAAAACAACTCGCTCAGGGCCCAGAAACAGTAAATATATATAATGTTTGGCGTGTTCCAGGGCCCCTGTCCAGTTTTAGGCTCTGTGAATCATTCAAGGAAAGTAATGGATTCATCCTGCAGGTACGAGTTGCTTTTTTCCTGAATAACATACACAGCAAAACCTCGTTCCAGAGGGGGGGGGTTGATGTTTCTGCAGGAAAAATGCTGCAACAGTTATTTAGTCAGAGCTGCATTTTTATTATGTCTTCTCGCCTGCGACAGCAAGTGGCTGGAGGCTTTATGTGTTTTGGTTGTTTCTCCATCTGTACGTACATCTGGTACAAACATTCACTCAGGGGAATGCTTATATGGATCTGAAGGTCAAAGGTCAAGGTCACCGTGATGAACAGGTTATTTTTACAACACCTTGAGAGAATCCTTTCAAATTTGGCTCAAATGTTTTTTTAGGTTCAAGGATTAACTGATCAGATTTGGGTGGTCAAAGGTCAAGGTCACAGATGCCTGTTGAACGTGATATCTCATGTCTGACACAGGTCAATAATTCTAGCTTGAGAATAAGATAAATATCAGAGGGAGTTTAAACAAGGAATTGAAATGTAAGTAGCCTAATGGATGAAAAACAAAAACAATTTCAGGTGAGGATAGAACAGGGAAAGTGACCCCAGCTTTCTGACTCTGACATTGAAATGGATGAAAACGTGATCTTTCGTACTGTCCGGTTCTGCTGTAAGACAGCAGGAGAGATCAGTGAGCAGAGTGTTGAGCTGGAGCAGCTGCTATGAGACACCCGGTCACTGCAGCAGGTCAGAGGGAGGATGTCCAATGACCCCAGAGGGACAGAGGAAAGAAAGAAAGAAAGAAAGAAAGAAAGAAAGATAAAAGAAAGAAAGAAAGAAAGATAAAATAATGGGTGGGTGGATAGATAGATAGATAGATAGATAGATCCATCCACATCCACTTAATTCTGGCTCCAGCTGGACAGGCTGGCCAGCGGAGGATAGCGAGGCTGCAGGAGTAGCGAGGGTCCCGTTGTGTGTCCATCAGTTTCAGATAATCCCTGCTGCTGCTGCTGAAGTGTCCTTGAGTCTCACGTCGAAGCCCCTTCCTGTTCAGAAACACACCCGACTGCTGTTGCACTGCAAAAAAAAACAACTACAGTGAGTTTGTCCTCGTCACTCACAAAACACTCAATTTATATCCACAGATCAGATTATGTCAACCAACCGCTCTCCACCAGTCACCACTCCAAGATGGATGAGAGAGAGAGTGTGTGTGTGTGTGTGTGTGTGTGTGAGGGGTGTAAGGGTTCGTTGACTATGACAGATATCGTCGCAAAGACGATAACATGCTGCATTTGTGGAATATGAGGCAGAATGTCAGAGGAATATACGGCGGCACCTTGTATTTATGGACTTGAATAAAGAATTATCGGAGCCCTGCAAGACAGGAATGTTAAATCGTGCGAGGGAGAGAAGCACAAAGCATCAAAGTGTTGTAATGAGCAGTGCGGGACATTAATCCAAATTTAAGCAGAAGACAGCGACAAGAGCACAGGTTTTATTATCAGGCTAAATGAAAGAAGAAAGAATCGTTGTCGGCCAATGGAAAAACAATTTTATGCTCTGCTAAGCTACAGTAGAATAGTAACATACACTAATGTACATTTAGAAAATAAGGTCACATATTTTGCAATACACAGAAAATATGTTTTTGTGGTGAAACCGTCCAGGGTGTACAGCGCCCCCGGTGGTGGGACGTAACATTTACTTATTTTTGGTTGCTTTTGACTCCACATCATGTATCAGCAAATGTCTGTAGTTTCTGCTCCACTACATTTTTACAATGCTTTGTGTAAGATGTTCACAAGGTTTCTTTTATTTTTAAAAGCCATCAATAACGAGAGGGGAATTGATCCACGCAGCCAATCAGAGCGGCGGGTAACATTAGACCCCGCCTCCTGCAGCAGCAGCATCACTGGTGAAGAAGAAACAACGGAAATAGATTCAGATCTACTACAATAACGTAGTTGACGTCAATGGGCTACAGACTGTAAGTACTTATACTTATATTACGTATAAGCATATTCAAAAGAAAGTACTCACTTTTATTCAAGTAGTTAATGTGGTACCTTTACTCTCCATCAAAATTAAGATGTTTATGTTATATTGCACTATACAGAACATACAAAATATGTTATTTAACATATATAGTACGTGTAAGTATTGTGTTTGACAAAATTTATAATAAGCAAAATCCATGTGATACATTGTCCCTGTATTTGATTTACTGTACCAATCTTCTTTATTTACATAAAACCCCTTTTCTTCTCAAACAATTAAGATTTGATTATGAGACAGTTGTGAGAGTTTTGTGGCCGTACACGTTGGGATGAATCATTTTGTAAATATTACAATGCATATGCAAACAGCACATCCCTGGTCTGATTGTGGATCTTTGTTTCATCTCCCTCTCCTCTCCCTCTAATTGCATTTCCTCTGCTGCAGTTTTCATCAGCAGGCGAACATACATTAGGAAAACTAAAAGATGAGCGGAGACAGTCCAAAGCATAACAAGATTTATAGTCTTAAATCAACTATGCAAACTTCATAGGGCCTTTAATCCACACCAGCATCTTATTAAAGAGTTAGAGGCTCCAGAGAATAAATTAAATTATCAGTTATTTTGTCTTGACACAAGAGCAGGGAAGCTTTGAAGCAACATCCATGATATCAGTCTGTGTCAAACTGGTTTTATTTTGAATCTGGATCAGTGACAGCCTCCTGTGAACATGATATCCCAAGAACAGGTTGAGGGAATTTCTTCAAATTTGGTTCAAACAATCACTTGGACTCCAAAAAATAACTGATACGATTTGACTGGTGTTTTACTCGTCAAAGGTCAAAGGTCAAAGGCACTGTGACCTCATGTACTTGAGACTTGTGATATACCAGGAACACTCAAAGGATATTTCACTACATCTAGTACAAACATTCACTTTTCCCCTTGTGAACATATTAACTTAGGAATGCCATTTGGCCCCCGATGTTCACTGAGACTCACAGATTAACTGATTCGATTTTGGGTTGTCAAAGGTCAAAGATCAAGGTCATGGTGGCCTCACAATTCATGTTTTTGGCTTCTTGAACATGATATGCTGAATTTTGACCAGTTGTGAATTGGCCTCAAAGATGAACTGATTAGATTCCAGTGGCCCAATGTCCCAGTGACCTTATCTGAGTCTGGAAAAAAAACGTATGTCGACTGAAAGTGCACTGGTTGGGCGAGGCGTACAACCACAGGGCAGCAACTGGGTGGAGAAGCTCACCACACGTCTGGATTCGACTGCAATGAAACATGTATTGGAAATAAATAAGTGCTAATCATTCATAGTATAGAGAATTGCAAGTGTAAAGGGGTGTTAATTATCTTCTCTCCAGGTTTCAGTAATGAGATTTCATTTCTAAAAACGCTTTCTTTCTTTAAATGACTGTTAAACATAATGATACAGCTTACAGATTTTAACTCTGTCTTCCCTCTGGGTGTTTGGGAAAAAAAACAAAACACACAACAGTTTAAGGATTTCTGCTTCGTTCAGCTCTGGATCTGCTCCACACTCGAGTACATATGAGAGCGAAGGGGCAACAGAGATGAAATTATCATGTTGTTAGCTGCCCGGCAGGCGATTATTTGATCATTGGGAACCACTTGGTTGTGAGATCCCGCTCTCATGTTGGGATGATACTGCGGAGGAGAGATAACCTCTGTCTTGGCACTCGGAAGACACAGAGAGGGAATTTATGTGGAAGCTGATGCATCTCATAAGCCTGATAGGTGAAGCCAAATTACAATTTAACATCTTTTTAAATAGAGGGAAGTGGGCAGTCCACCCGTAGTTGATATAGAGTTATTTATTTATCGGTGGCAGGGACACGTGGCAGAGGGGACACCTGTGGCCTCAGACTTGGCAGACGTGGCGATGTGAATAATTGTACCGCATTTATTCATATTAAACAAACTACGTGGAGGATATACAGCTGTAATTTATCAAATTGCTTGCCCTCTGCATACTGATGCTTTGAGAGCGGGCAAAAGTCCACACATTTGTATTCAGAAGGGCTGACTTCGACAGACCCTGGGTGATCCCAAACACCCTGTGTTTCTGTGTGGTCGACAAAAAAACACAGAGTCATTATTTCCTTTAAATAGAATCCTTATAATAAACTTGGCATTTAAATAACCTTATGGGATGGTGAATTTTAATGTGAAATTTAACATTTGGATGAGTTAGTATTTTTTTTTCGTATTTAACTTTCACTGCCTGCAGTAAAACAGGGAGGTTCTAATTCTGTCCCTATGGTCCCTCTTCATGTGCTCCCACTTATCCACTGTACATGTATGAGCTGCAAATACAACATGGAACCCAGACAAATTTGCTCGGGAACAACACCTCAAGCAAAACCCTGAACCAGAATTAGTTTTATGATGTCAAGAATGTGATATAAGGTTAAATAATTTACTAGCCCAGATATACCACAGTCCATATAGACAGTCTGCGACAACTAAAGGTTAAATAAAGATTGAAAATCTATCCCCTGGAGCAACTGGAGGTTGTGGCTTATAGGAAACAGATGTGTGGGCTACCTTTGCTTAGCCCTCTGTCATCCCCCCCCCCATAGACAGCCAGAGAATGGATGAGATGGATGAATGAAAATCAATTTACTGGTACCCTCACAGTCTATACTACATCACTCTTGCCATTGTGCACGCGGTTTCCATGTGCTCCCGCTGCAGTTTCAGAGCCTCAAAAATTTAGGTTACCGCTGCAACGGTGGTGGAGACCCTGCAGCAGAATCAGTAGGTAGGAGTGAGTAACACAGGAGGACGCTTTGCCAGTCAAAAAGGCAAGATATAGGTCGGAAAACAGGTAGGCTGTCAGCGGAGGCAAACAGAACCAGGAGGGATCAGGCAGGCGGCCAACAGTCCAAGAACAAGCTGGGTTCAAAATCACCAAAACAGGCAGGCAGATGGATACAAGGCTGGAATAGGCAATCTGGAAAATAACTGTAATTACTTAGCATATTATTCTCTATATATTTATATACATATATAATATATACTAGGGCTGAGGGGGCAATGAGGGTCTGGGCAGGAGAGGGGGGACGGCGTCTAGTCACAGCAGAGGATGGATGAAAATCAATGAACAGTACTGCTTAGACTAACCACTCTCTCTCATCACTCTTCCCATTATCGACATGTTTCCATGTTGTTCTTGCCACTTTTAACATCTACATGTCGCAGCCTCCAAATTAAGATGTGTAATAATTGTGGCTCTAATCAGCAGGCAGCAGTAGTGAAGGAAGAGAACACTTCACTCTGCCGGACTGAAACAGGTAGGCAGTCACTGGAGGCAAACTAGAGCAGGAGGGAACAGGCAGGCGGCCAAAAATCCAAAAAACTAGCCGGGGTCAGAGTCTCTGACGCCGGCAGGCAGAGAGAAGACAGGAAGCAAGGCTGCAGTCGACCTTTTTACCACGGTAGACATTTTGACTTGTCATGGCAGGGAAGACACAGGTGAAACTAATTTCTCCTAAAGACGCTGTGTTGTCCAGTTAATATACGTCTACAGCTGCTTGATCAGTCACAACTTAAACACACATTTAACTTTATGTCCCTGGTTTTGTGAAGTTGCATATTTGAAAGTGCCAGAAAGTTCAAGTACAGTTGAATTGTAACTTTATTTGATGCTATAAATCAAGATTATATGATATAATCTCTATATAGGATAATATTTGTATATAAAGTGAACTGTGTGTACAAGCTGTGACAGTTCGTTCCGTTTAAAAGCAGCTGTAAACGTTTCAAACTGAACATCGCAGCTTTAAGAGCTGCTTGGCTCACCTGCTCTTCCTTTACGCACGTTACGCACGTCTCCACCTCGTGCTCCAGTGTCTCGCCGTGTGGACAACTTTGATTAAAAAAAAAGGCGACGTCAAACTTTCCTTCAAGGCTCGAGAGGAGGAGGAAGAAAAACCGAATGAGAGTGAACTGCGGAGGTCGGTCAGTCAAACTCAGCGTGTGTCTGCTTTCTGCGTAAAATGCGCTCCAATGTGCGTGTAGATGAAACTTTTGCAGTTTCATGTGGGTGAAGCTAATGTACTTAAATGACGTGGTATCCGATCAATACATAGATTTACGCACGCACTGATGCCGGACCTGAACATTTCCAGCAGTCTCTGATTCTGGTGTCATGATGTCTCCACGTTGTGACTGTGGTGTTGTGTGAGTCTGGCTCTGTGGATGCTGGCTCCCTGTCACACTGTCACTCTGCTGGCCCAGCGGAATGAAACCCTGTTTAATATCTATATTTTATGTTGTTGGTGAACAGTTGCTGTAAATACAAGCACATTGTGTTAATATGTGGCTGCCACTTGTTGCTCTTAGTCATTCTGACCTTTTCCTGCTGTTTCACTGGCTGTGTTTGATGGACCATCAGCTTCATATTTATTAGTTAGTTATCTTCTTTGCTATTCATAGGGACTGCAAAACATATTTAAAATAGAATTTGGAAACATTGACCAGCGATGCACTCAATACCCCCACATCTCTCTCTCTCTCTCTCTCTGTGTTGTTATCTGTCTCTGAGTCTCTCGATCTCTGTCTCTCTCGATCTGTCTCTGTCAGTCTCTGTCTCCATCTCTCTCCATGTCTCTGTCTCTCTCTCTCTGTCCCTCTTTCTCTCTCTCTGGCTGTCTGTCTGCCTGTCTGTCTGTCTGTCTGTCTGTCTGTCTCTCTCTCTCTCTCTCTCTCTCTCTCTCTCTCTCTCTCTCTCTGTTGTTATCTGTCTCTGAGTCTCTCGATCTCTGTCTCTCTCGATCTGTCTCTGTCAGTCTCTGTCTCCATCTCTCTCCATGTCTCTGTCTCTCTCTCTCTGTCCCTCTTTCTCTCTCTCTGGCTGTCTGTCTGCCTGTCTGTCTGTCTGTCTCTCTCTCTCTCAGCCGGCTGGCTCTCTCTCTCCCCCCCCCCCCTCTCAGAAGGGGGAGGTATGGGTCTCTCTCTCTCACCCCCTCTCACTGCTGGCCTTCTGGTCCCAGTTGGCCACTCATGATGGTCAGTCCACCTACGCCTCTAAACGCTGTTGCCAGAGACAGAATTGCACAGGCAACAATAATCAGAATCAGAATACAGAGGAGAGATCCCCCCCCACACACACACACATACACACACATACACACACACACACCTGAATATGGCACCGTTGATTTGCATAAACATTTGGCAAAGGTCGTTTTTATAAGAGCAGCTGGAAAAAGTCTGAGATAAAGTCAAGACACAGCTGGAGTGAGTTCACCTCATTTGTGTGTGACATATTCACTTGTTCTCTCTCGCACACACACTCACACACACACACACAAACACACACACCCCTATTGCTGCATATGCTGCATGTGACTTCAAGCAAACTAAACACTTAATTGCTGCTTAATTCTGTGTATGTATAACAGCAGTGTTTACCAGCAGTGAGAACAGCAGTAGTCCAGTGACAGGATATGATCAAACTGTCAGAGACTTAACACTGTTAAACTGTTTTTATATATTCAGTTACACGACAATCTGGTTTTTTTTTTAATGAATATGCTACAATTGGGGTTGGGGCTCAAGGGTTCCAGATGCCCAGTCACGCACCTCCCTCATCTCCCCCATGGTCTTGAATTCTGTGGCCACATATGCTCTCCTGACGGGACTTGACACACTTTGGCACCGTCCCGGTTTGCCCGTAGGGTCTAGCAGCCAAGGAGAGTCAGTCGAAGGTGGGATCGGTGGGCTCCAACACTCTGAGGTTGGACCTGGACGCTGCATGATGATCCAGGCCCAAGGCTCTGGTGTTTGGCTCCACTCCAAATCCATCTGGAGCATGTTAGTCCCAATTTTGCCATCTGTCAGGCCCTTTTCAGACTGACTGGCCACCAACATTTACATTTACTGGTGAGTTTTACCAAGCTACAGTGCTACTGTGCCATGCATCACTCAGAAAACTCTGTCTTTGTGATTGGCGTACCAACCAGATCTTGCTTTAGAGCTCCAGATATTTGCTACTTCGCTCTCTTGAGTCGCAGATCAGATCATGTGACTTGTTTAAAACATCATAGAACAAAATACCCTAACCCTGTGAGTGATGTCTAGAAGAGTTATTCCGTTTGTCTTCTCCAATCTCACAAACTATATTGTATAATGATGTACACAGGCTCTGTGGAAGGAATTAAAACAAGAGTATAAAATGCCCAAGAACCATTGCTGCCCTGATGTGAACTAAACAGAGAATTATATGTGCTCCACATGTACAAACAGACATGAACACCATCTTTCTTTGTTTTCCACTCTTCCCAGTGAAATCCCCGTGCAGACATTATCGTCAAAGATATTGGAGCAGTAATGACTTTAAGAGTGTGACGGTCTATAACAGCCCGTTTTGTGCTGTTCTCATGGGTGCGGTGTAACGATGATAATGTCAGCCATTGGGCATCTTAGTACAAAGTGTCACAGAAGATTACACAGCAGGAGGAAAACACGCTGCTTTCCGTAGGAGACAAATTGTCCCAGTGAGGCCACGTCAATGTGGCCCTCACTCATCGCATTGACCAGACCATATGTGCCGGGAGAATGCTACAGTGTCGCCTTACAAAGGTCTGTGTGTGTGTGTGTGTGTGTGTGTGTTGTCTGCATCATTTAGCCACCCAGCTCTCCTCTTCAGTGGTCCTCTAGGAGCTGCAGCAGATGGACATTATCCTTATAAAGCTTCAGTTCCCCATTCACAAGAATAATATCCCAAAAACCAGACGGCGTGTTTCAACAGAATGGCCAAACGGGGACGAAAAAACGTACAAGCACGCAAACGGATGTACACCAGAATATGGGGAACCATTTGAGTCAGTTGATTGTTTAATAGTTGATGGCTTTGTTGTAATGAAGATCTATTTATCGTGAAGAATTTTGCATTTTTTACTAGAGAGAGCTACCGTAACATCCTGTAAGTGGTCAATCTTCAGTCACATTGTGGTATGATAAATCGTTTTTATGTTTATCATTTTTAAATATCAAATAAATCATTTCTTTATTACAATTTACAATGAGCATCGGTCCGATCACCTACATCCCAATCTCCCTTTCTAAGCTGTCAAAATATCTATTCATTGAGAGTAGTCTAAATTGATTGTCAACAGGGAAATAATTGAATATTATTTGCTCATTGCTTTCTCACTTTATCTCTTGGCAAAATCATTTGTTGATTGATTTGTCACTTATTTATTAATCGACCTATTGATAATTGAGTGGAACTTAAACCCCAGAGTGAAAGAGTGAGCTGTTGGAAACCAAGGGAAAGCATTACATTGCACACACACACATGAATTTCAGTTCCCTAAATATTCCTGACATTTATTTCATCAATATCCACTGATTTATTCCCTGGGAAATTGGGGGAAATTACCCATTTCACGATGTTGGAGAAAGCGATAAGAAATCCCTTCCCTCTGTCCGAATCCACGCCAAATGTTTGTTGAAAATCCTTTAATTGTTTTTTACGTAATCCTTTCTTTAAAACAAACAACCCAATGGCCGAGGGGGGGAAATATTTCTCAATCCAATCCTCTACTCTCGAAATGCTCTTTCAACAATTACTCCCTTAAATAGAACTGTCTATCTGGTTTCCATTAGCCAAACAAATAAGCCCATTACCTATTCTCTCCCCCAGATAAGCCAATGACTGATCATTGTTCTCTTTATTAACCCAATAGTCTGATACCAACATCCAACCACAGCATTCCCCACCATCACCAGGATAAAGTCTCGATCAGCAGTTGGCTGATGGTCAAACTGGGAGTTTGTGTTTATTGTCTTAAATGATTCATCCCCATTAAGGGCTACTATCCCCACATAAGTCTAATCTAGGTTTAATCAACAACACTGAATTTTTAAACGGCTCTCCTGATTGAAATCGTTACGTGTGCTCTTTGTCTCCAGTTTTTTCGAGTTGTTCGTGTTAATGGAAAAAAAGTGGCACAAGTGTGCTTGTGGCTTTTAAGAGCTCAAGGGGGACCTAAAAATACATCACTGGAGTGGAAGAGTTCAGCTGTAAATATTTTCAGGTTCACATGTTCACTCCCAATTCCATCTAGCATCTGACTGAACCTGTGTGCTGACAGTCAAACAGCCTCACCGGCGTTTTACCCACACTGAAATACAAACAGCCACATTTTCATCTTTCCACCATAAGCTCCGACAAACTTTTGAACACTGAAATAAATCTTGTATGTAGAGGTCATGCAGTCTGTCCTCTTATCAACAAAATCTCAGTTTATCTGGAAATGAACTGTGCTTCAATCTCACAGTCGGCCTTTTGTTATTGGCAGTAAGATATTTAATGTCCCCTCTGGCTACGCTGATAATAGAAAAGCCATAAAAAGTTACAGCCTCAAGATGAGCTACGTTAAATTGTTCTGTGGACTGAGCCAATTAGTTTGATTTGGCTACTGCCTCCGACATTGAGACGCTCTTCTGCACCAGTTCCTCGACCACAGCGCCCCCAGGTACCCGATGTACACTCTGAGCACCCCAAGAATTCCCCCCTCTTCATATACAAATGGGATTTCCTGTTGCTTTTTGAGTTCCGAGGTGTTAAATTGGGTACCGGAGTGTGCCCTGGTGCTTTAGGTGCAAATTAACTAACACAGTCTAAAAGTGTACTTCCCCCAGATCAACTCAGTGACATAAGTCCTGCATTTTTTTTGTGTCTTCCAGGTCATATTAAGCAGCCCATGTCCTCGCAGCGTCTGTACTTGTGCAGTCCCCGTGCTACACAGCAGCAGCACCAAAACCATGTGACCTCCATATCACTGCAGCGATCGGCAACTTGTGCACGCTCGAGTTCATGAAACCTGCATGTATAGCAGTGTCACCTTAGCACAGTCAATATGAAGGTGGTGTCTGGTTAGTGAAGCACAAAGAAAGGAAAGCAAGGGAAAACAGCAGACTTGACTCTTGGGAAGGAGCCACGGTATCGAACTCCTGCCAATTGACTTGCTTGCCCAATTGCAAGTCAGTCTGAGCTGTCAATCTGAAATAACAAATTAAAACCAAACTTATCAGAAACATGAACACTTGTGTGATGAGACCTAACATGAGAAAACATCTTATAGATGATAGATTCTGAACAGCAGTTACTTTTTCTTGAAGAACTGCAACGAAGAAAAGAAAGACATCGTCCTTATTTGTTCCTTCAACTTAATTCAAAATGGTTTTGTGTCTGCCAGAACTGCGTCACCTTGATGTGTGACACTTTTTGGGGAGGCGCACGTTGGTACGGCGTAGGGGTCTGTGTAGGGTAAACTTCTATGCGTAGGTTAAGGCGTAGCTTTGACACTTGGGCTTCATTTTGTTCACTAACATGGAGGAGGCAGGGTTTATGATCTATACTTCCGCCAGCCACCAGGGGGCGATCAAGACAACTTGGCTTCACTTTTGTCTTCCATCTTTATATTACTTCTGTCTGTTGTCCAAAGGTAAGACAACCTGCCCACGTCCACCTCCACACCAAAAGCTGCGGATCAATAAAGTGATTCTGATATTTATGCAGATTCAGCTCATCTAATGGTTCATGGTTCTATTGGGAACGTGAGGGCAGGTGATTTTCATGAAGACAGGTCTCAGTAAAGCCTCAGAACTTTATAAACTCTCTCTTGCAATTAATTTAAACTTAATTATTAAATTATTGACTGACCTTTTCAAGCTAAGGATAATTGCTGATGTAGCCAAGTGAGGAAGACACAGCAGTGCATCACTCGAAGTTAATTGATTTGGCTGCTGCACCCATGAACTTTTCACTTTGATCGGCACTGTGACAGGAAGCAATCACCCATCAGCTCTCCAGTGATTTACAAAGGCGCCTGCGAAGTTGAATGGCGTGATGAAGCTGCCAGGGTAGATTGATTCGAATCATCCTAAAGCTCGCAAGAGATCCAAAGCACAGCACACTGCCCCTGTCTGGCAGCAGGAAGCGGTGCCGTCTGTGGGAGAGCTCATTCCAGGTCACCCACTCTCTGTGGGCGAGAAAGCTAGAGAGGGTGGAGTGTTCCGAGCGAGAGAGAGGGATGGAGAGACGGAGGGGGGGGGAAAAAAAAAAAGCAAACCAGATCGAGAGAGAATATATCTATAACTCAGTAAATGCCAGCTTTCACACTGTTCTGCTCCAGATAGAGAGCCCTGAATATGTATTTTATTTTGTTGCCATTTATTGACGGAGTGATTCATTTCCTGAGTCTATATAAAGCCGTGTACTGTATCTACAATGCCTGCATGTCTTTGCTGTGGCATTGGCATCGGGCTGAGGAGGAAGAAGAAGAAAAAAAAAGCGAACCCCTTGAAGAAGAGTCATGATGGTTGTATAAAAGACGGCAATGTGTTTTGTGGGCTTGCCTCTCCTCTGAGCTCATCACACACTAATTAGGCAGAACGCAGCCCACCTACTTTCTTTACCAACCAGCTTACTTCCAGTTGCATAGAAACATTGCGAGTGAATCATCGCACTTTTGTGTTGTCGCCCGTCAGTCAGCGCGCCGATGACTGTCAGATAAGATCCAGTGTGAGCTGGTGCGAAGTTGATTTTTACAAAAACTGGACAAACTGCTGTAAATGCCAAAAAAAAAAAAAAAAAAAGGAAGAAGCTGTTCTTAAAAACACTCATTTTAATGTGTGTCCCACCAGGTATTGTTGTCATGGAAACAATGTGTTGTGTTTTTTTGTTTTTTATTTACTAAAAAGATTTTTAAACAGAGTTGACAGTTGCAGGTCTGTTATGGACTGTGTATGTTTGTTAGCCGCGGAGCTAATTAGCGGTGTGTGTGCTTTCAATCACTTCCATGCAGATGGCTGCAGCCGGGTAGCGTGTGATCACCGGAGCTGCAGCTCATCAGCGTGTGAATGAGCGGCAGCGTCTTAGCAGCAGTAAGCGTGGCCACTTCTTTATGAATGGGGGGGGGGGGTCTCGTGCATAAGTCCGCCACCTTTTTGTTTTTTGCAAAATAGAACCCGCGTGTATTTAGGTTGTGCCATAACAAAAGTGGTGACACTCTGAAGAAGTCAGTTACCATGGATACAAAAAACATTTTTTTTTAGGCCTTGTGTAATCGTTTTCCCTGTAATTTATTTATCTATTTATTCATGTTTTTATTTATTTGAGTTTGTTTGGGAGCCTGCCTGCTGCTTTCATACTTGGAGTTTCTTTAATTGGACTCTTCCTTCCTTCCCTCCTTCCTTCCGTCTGATTCATTCGAGGAATATTGGCGCACTGGGCTTTGGCTATTAGGCAAACAACATAAGTGAAGTGAGCTTTTGTCTTCAATAATTATACAGAGTAATAACAGAATCTTCAGCACGCTGCTGACGCACTACAAGGCAATAATGGCTCTCCCTTGTTTTTCATATTTCATAATCCCACACTTGAATGAGCTATTAGCAACGGCCTCGTGAAAATTAATCAGACAGCAGAAATGAAGAGGTAAAGTGCGATTGGCTCGTCGGGGTGTTCGGATGCTCGGAGTCGGATTTTGTGTCCAGAGTCGTCTCATGCCTGGGTAACTTTGCTTCATTGTGCTGCTGAAAGATGCACGACGCCTGAGCCCGGCGGTTATAAAACAGTTCAAATAACAGGGACATATGTTCAGACAATTCCAGCACTTTGGACTCCCCCCATCCCCACCCCCTCATCTCCCCACCCCACTGCTTAAACAGCGACAACTGTCTGCAGACAGGACGGGGCTGACTCACCATATACAGTGCGAGTGTTGTGCTGGTGTGCACGGGCTGAATGCATCACACTAAATGAGAATGAGAGACTCTAACGTCTGTGTGCACGCAGGATCCTGAAAAAGGTCACGTCCCTGAAATGACTATAAGGAGGTCTTCAGGCATGCACACCCTTGAATGAGATTATACTCAGCAAAAAGGACGGCTTTTAAAATCGTATTTGTGGTGGCCCGCATGCATGAACATATGATTTTATTTCCTTGGCAACAGCTTAATGTTTAAATATAGAATAAGAGAAGCTTAGCATACTCTTACCGGGGTTAATTTTTGGTTAACAGACTAAAAGTAAAAAGCCACCGATAATGGCGTCGCACAGCGTTCTCCTCGGTTCCCAATAGGGTGTCCTGAGTCCGCCTTGTCCCAACAGGATGCCTGTAATGGGTAGATAGCAGGTGGAGATGGTGGGTAGGTGGGACGGTATACGAAAGAAAGGCAGAGCTTTTATATTTGGAACCCCAGGAATTTTTCTTTCTCTCCAAAAGAAAAGTAGACCATCATCCACTCTTCCTGTGGTCCTTCTCCCTCTCTTTTATGTCCACGTTATGCAATCGTCTGTTTCTTTTATTCAAAGCCTCGAAGGCTCGGGCTCTGACGGAGGAGGATGGAGGACCTCAACAGGTGAAGATTTTTATTCCAGGGCTGGAGGAGGAGGAGGAGGAGGTGGAGGAGGAAGAAGAAGAAGAAGAAGAAGAGGAGGAGGACGATAGTGAAGTTCTTTTAATAATAAGCCAACTGATCTGCTCACAATGCCCTATGAGTGCAACTCGGGCTCCTGACAGCCGGTCCTAGTGGATCCCTGGCCCCATGCTTACATGACCCATGCAGCATCTCCACCATCTGTCTGCAGTGGGACTCCAAGGCAGCACTCAGAGAGGGGGGGGGGGGTGTCAGCTCTCCCTGAGGACCCCCTGATCTGCTAATTATGTTTAATTGAGGCTGTGTAATTCTCTAAAATTCCTCTTATCTCCGACCAAGTAGATTTTAACAAACTCTGGTGCAGACAGAGAAAATATGACACATCATTATCCTCCTCATCATCCTCATCTTCCTCATCATCATCATCAGCAGCAGCAGAAATCATCTAGGTGCAGTAGTAATTTCGACAGCAGTTACAGCAGTTGAGGCGGATATTGAAATGTTTTATCAGTTGTGCGCAGCAGCGGAGGCTCTGATGAGCGGAGGCGCGACGCTGCGACTTGTTTGACGCCGAGACAGTCGTCACACACACACACACACACACACACACACACACACACACACACACACACACACACACACACACACACACACACACACACACACACACACGATCTATCTGTCTCACACGCACACACATAGGGAGAGAGAGGGGGGTGCTTGCACAATAGCGCGCACGCGGTCTCCCTATTTGGCGAGATGGCACCAGGCAGGTGATGCCATAACCGACGGATGGTTTTGTGCGCCATTACCTCTCTCATGCGTCTTTTTTCTTTTTGGATGAGACGCGCCAGCAGAGACGCAGAGGAACCCCGGCGGCGACAGACGAAGAGGGGACGTCAGTTTTTAACGAGCTGTGAAGTTGGGGGTCGCTTTTCTTTCTAGGGGGTGAAGGGTACAGACATGGCGAGGCACCCTTCCTCCAACTGAATCTTTTTAGATTTTTTTTTGTTAAATGGCAGGATGAAGTCACACAAGTCTGCACCCCTGTCACCCCCACCCCCACTCCGACACCCTCCTCTCCTCCCATTCAGGCCCCGGTGCCCATATGTTTAATTAACCAGGCTGATGTGTGAGTACCTTCAGCCAGCGAGGCGTGGGCGGGCGGGCTGCGGGGTAAAGAGGCTGCTGCTGCTGGAGGATCTCTCCTGATTCCTCTGCCTGCACCGGGGCAGCCGCTCGGTCTAACCGGAGCATCACCGACACACACACACGCACTCACACTCACACACACAAAAAAAGCAACTCGACCTGCGGTTAAACTTGTTCCCAATTGTTTCTGGTTATTTTTTTGAGGGGGAAGCGCGGAGCTCAGTGCGCGTCAGGGAGGACGGCGCGAGTGAGGAGAGAGAGGAGAGAGAGGGAGTGTGTGTTGATGTATGTGCGTGTGTTATTTGTGACGGAATCCCCCCTTCGGTCTCTAAGAATCCGCGAGGAAGAGGAGGAGGAGGGCAGGAGAAGAAGAAGAAGAGGAGGAGGAGGAGGAGGAGGAGGAGGCGCGCGGACCTGTCCACGAGCCCAGCTCACTGCGGAACGCGCGGGGCTGCTGCCGCTGGAGAATCCGAACCCACGGTTCCTCTGGATTCTAGAATCGCACTGAAGCCCCCCCCACCCCCCCTCAGTGCAAGGCTACGGGATTTTTTAATTTTTTATTTCTGTCTCCATCGTTCAACGGACGGTGTTTGACAGCTTCACCGGGAGGAATACTCTTACCTATCCACCGGGGGAGAGGTGCCTCTGCTGCTGCCGGTGCTGCCGGTGGAGGGGGAGCTCTTCGGGGGGCAGACAGGTGGATTTATCCGTGTGCTGGTGCTGCTGGTGCTGCTGGTGTGGTGTCTTTCCCTGTATTTTTTTTTTTGGGAGGGTGGGGGGGGGTGGGGGGGATTGGATGGATGGATTAATCTGACGGAGGAGAGTGGTATGTGACTCCCACTCCTCCCCGGCCGAGGGCACCCGAATGGAGTAACAGGCTGCAATGTCATCTCCACCTGGCCGCCTGGAGAGATGTGTCACGGGAATGGGGTGAGTTATTTCAGTCGTGGTGTCATCGGTGGTTTTTTATTTGATTCACTTGAACTCCTCTCCTCCCGCGCGCCTCACACACACACACACACACACACACACTCGCACACACACACACACACACACACACACACACACACACACACACACACACACACACGCGCGCGCACGCACTCCTCTCAAAGTGGAGCAGTGGCGGCAGGTTTGCTCTCCTCCGCGCGTCCGAGTCCCCGACACACAACCTGCTGCATGTCCTACATTCACGAGTCCGGTACCGGGAGAGGAGCGTGAGGGGAATATTCACCGGGAGCCACAGGCTGTTTTCAACGCTCCCCCACTCTCTCCCTCTCTCCCTCTCTCTCGCCCTCACACACACACACACACACACACACACACACACACACACACACGGAACTCCCGGTGCCATTCCAAGATTTTAACTTGTGTTTTCATGACACACGCTCTCCATCCTATAAACCCGTGCATCTCCATAAAAGAGGGACACACACATACACACACACACACACACACACACACACACACACACACACACACACACACACACACACACACACACACACACACACACAGTTTTAATGAGGAATATAACCACACTGGGCATCAGCCTGTGTAAGACGCGCGTCCTCGAATTCAACAAGTCTGCGTCTTTTGGCGAGCTGCGTCGCGACCGAACCCACTAACGGGCTCGCCGTGTGTCTCCTTGTGTTGCAGATCAAGTTTGAACACTTTTCCTCTGGTTTCATTGACGCAGTGAGAAGGAACAGAAATGCCAGTGAGCAGCGGACAGGTCACGGTGGCTGCGCGCACGGGCGCACGCACCGCGGCACCAGAGCGCAGCATTCGTTCTCCCACGGACTCCGCAGAAGAAGGCGCAAAACCCCCGCCACCGCAAACCCGCAGCTGCCGCGCTTTGTGACACCGAAGGTAAGGACCGCGACTGGTGACGGAGATCAGGGGAAGGAGGAGGAGGAGGAGGACGCGCAGTCAGAGTCTCAGAGCGGCTTAGACATGGTGCCACCGTGCGACGCTAAGCGGCGCTGTTGCATCACATTCTTCCCCTGATGCTGATGAGAGAGAGAGAGAGAGAGAGAGAGAGAGAGAGAGAGAGAGAGGCCCTGTAATGAATTCATATCTCAAATTACGGTTTTCAGGCTTTGAATGCAGTCACGTTGTAGAAGCACATTTTCTTTTCCGTTTTCCGCCCGTGCCAAGTCTGACACACCAAGTGTCTTCTCCTCCTCCTCTCAGGGACGAAGAAGCCATCGCACACACATGCAAAGATGCTACACCAGGGGCAACTATAAGAGTCTGACTTATCGGAGCAGGACATATGACCGAATAAAGAACCCATAATCCCATAAGTCTCCATCAGACTAATTATCCCAGGTTGCGGAGCGGTGCCCTCATTTCTACATGCTGAGTATTGTGTGTGTGTGTGTGTGTGTGTGTGTGTTGCTTCCATCGTGATCATTTCTGGCAAATTATCATTCGCGCCATACCAGACTCATTGTGGTGTAGTCGAGAACCGGGGAGGGAGACTGATGATGTGCTCAGCAGTAGCCTATTTTCTTGAATAGTGGGATGACACAGAAGGAGATCAACTCTGTAGGGCATAAACGCAGTAGAGTGGGGAGCAGTGAGTGTCTGGAGCTGTTGCTATCTTCATTAATATAAATATCTTGTGCGAGGCTGCAAGGAATTCTGGGTGTGATGTCATAATACCTTTTTAAACCTTCAAAGTGCAGGCCCACTTTTCTTTTTTGCTGTTGTTCTCAGCCCAGAGAGCGTTTCCCCCTGCAGCTCGGCTGCTCCACACACGTTCTCATCTCCAACCGTCTCCTGTTAAACAACTACACCGACAAAAGCTTAACCAGCAAAAGCCCGAAAATGTGAAAATTCTCAGCGGTGCGATAGATACAATATTCTGAGTCCCATTTCTTTGGACTCCAGCATGAAATTATGTGTCAAGATGCATCTCAGCGAGCTGCTCAGCGAACCAGCTCCACTGTTGGCACCGTAGATCAGAACTCATCGTTTCGGAGCGGCTCGTCTGAAATGAAACTCTGCTCTGCTTTCTCTGCAGGTAAAGCTATTTAATCCCCGACTTCAAATGTGTTGTTGCCGTCATGTTGTGCTGCCTTTAACAGGATGGCCCTCTCGGGATTATTTCTGATGGCACCTAAGTGAAACCGGTTGATAATCACATCACCGACATTAACATCCTGTTTTGTATCGTAGATCTAAAAGATTTCTTCTCCCACCGCTGTGCTAAATTCATTTTTTTGAAAAGTGGTTTCTTGCAGAGAAAGGGCATCAAAAGGTGAGCGCCCACGCTGCGCCGTGTCACGTCTTGGGCAGTGCTTTGGTTTTTAATAGCGTGCATGACGTTCCTTTGGCTGCAGCCCCACAATTAGCCCAAAATCGAGATATGCCTGCAGGCTGGGGGGAAAGGTTCAGAGAGCAATCGGGCAGAAGTCTCAATATTTCCATGAAAGATACATGGAGAGTTTTTTACTGGGATCCAAAAGTATCGCAATTATAACACAGGGGCAGATCTAGGGGTGAGGCCAGGAGGGGCACTGGCCCCAGCAACAAACCGATTTGGTTTTTTTAATACTAATTTTTGTAATTTCTAAGCTAATAGTGAACAAGGAATGACTTAAATATGCATGGATGTTGAACACGTAGTTGCAGCCTGTGTGTAAATTGTGGCCCCTTCATGGCCCCTGATTTAGAAATCACTGTTATAACAGCTCTTCAGCAAAATAGCTACAATCCTTAATTAAAACACATAATTGCTAAGCTACAGTGCTTTCAGGTATTTATTTTTCCAGAACTAGACGTGTTGACTTGTGTAGCTCAGTGGAAATTATTTAAGTCACACATAAGAATAAGATTCCTCATATCCTCTTTTCTTCTTTGCCTCCATTTCCATGAACAAATACAGGATTTTAGGAATAAACAAGCAACAGTTCAACCTGGAGCTTATGAGGAATAATTAAGGGAACAGCCAAAGACCCTGT
The DNA here is from genome assembly GCA_026259375.1 of Verasper variegatus. Classification (NCBI taxonomy): domain Eukaryota; kingdom Metazoa; phylum Chordata; class Actinopteri; order Pleuronectiformes; family Pleuronectidae; genus Verasper; species Verasper variegatus. The sequence continues at coordinate 4,043,588 of CM048044.1, read as the reverse complement.
GGGTGGAATTTGCACCTTCCTGCCCTGTGTTGTAGCTGGTACTTGTCCTGACGGAGGTATTGACGTATCCCGCGATAAGAGCTACAGCGAATAATTCCCTAATCTGCGCTGTGTTTCTTGGTTCGGAGCTCGCTATCCAAGAAGTTGACAGACTCCATGTTTGAAAAAAAAAAAAGAAGGTTTTTCTGCGATGAGGCTCTGCCTGGAGCGTTAAGCCAAACCCCACCACGTGCAGCCACAGAGCCCGTGGCGTGGCCTTTAGCCGTCATCTGCCGAGCGGGTGCTTTCTTTAAAGTCAATTAAACCCGCTGCCATGCCTGCGCTGCACTGCGTCAGATGGTCTTGTCTTGAGAGCATCCGGCGCAAAGATTTGCCCACATTTGACTCTCCGTGTGGGATTCCAACTCGCTCGCTGTCAGAGGAATGTAAAAAAGAAAAACAAACAGAAGTGACGCCCCTGCCCTCACAGCGGCCGCCTTCGTACGTACAATCACAGGTCACATGCTGCTCACACGAGCCCTTGATGACTGTTTTCATTTTTCCTGTTCCTCGCAATTACCAGTGTGAAGGACTGACTGACATATGATAACGAGTCATTTGACCCCTGCTGATCCTCTGTATATTGATGTGATGGTGCCGTCTCATACACAAGTTAATAACCCCAAAAGCCTCTTATGAACGTGCTCTGTTTAATCATTTAATCAAAACACTGTCGGTGGTCTCATTTAATGAGTTATTCAGCCATAGTGATTTTAAGTAGGGTTTGACTAATTCAGGCTTTTGAACTGGTATTTTTAGAATGAAGTCGATGCTTTGAATGTGTGAATTGGACCGTTTTCGTACAGTAGAAACACAAGAGCTTGTGTTCTGAATATTGAAGTGAACCCCCCCGCTGACTTCATTGTAGAAATCATATGAAAAGAGGCTACATTCATAAATATACGATTTCCGTAACTCCATCGCAGTGTGTGTGCGAGCTGCAGCAAACGTTCACACTTCATCAATAGTCTGACATGCACACGAGCCTGTGACTGAATGTTTACAGCTGCACCTTCATTGTTTTCATCTGCTTCAGATTCCAGATAAGTCTCATCCAGTTCCAGCCCACTTTTCCCCAAACTTCACTGACAGGATTTACGTAATCCTGTTGGAATAAATCGGAAAATTGGGGTGTTTTCTTTTAAAAGCGAGAAATAATAATTCTCATCGCTCAGGCTAGGATTTGGATTTAGGAAATCAAATCCGACTTTTAATCAATCTCAAAACTTGTATCTGTGTTTTTCACGGCTCGAAGGCACGATAGTTTAGATGCCGAAAATCTGGATAATCTTGATCCTGCTTGAGAGGTGGTTTCGGGGGGTTTAGAGACATGACGAGCATAATAGAGCAGGAACCACCTTTTACTATTTTCATCAGTAAATCTGCCACAACAGTCTCTCTCTCCTAACACCATTGTTACAGATGCAGGGACCAGTCCATGAAATGGCCTTTTGAACCTTTTATTTTTCAAATAAATAGCTTTGAATTCACGTTGCTATGAGGCTGTGTTTCTTCCTTCAAAGTGACATGTTGCAGAATAGAGTTTTGAAGAATGTTGGCCATTCACTGACTCCCTGAATATTGCCCGTAGGATATTATTCACTGTACAGTAAACTGGGAGTAAAGGAAACTCTTTTATACCCTTTTCACTTTCTCACCGAGCAGAATGAAGCTATTGACAACATCATTTATTCAGGAGATGCCAGATAGATGTGAAATGGGTGTTGAGTAATTCATGAGTTTGCTTGAGACCTGTAGTCCTTGTCTATCACCTCCTAACAATGTCGTACGCAGGTGAACAACAGCTGAAGTTATATTGACAACAAACTGAACCAGGACTTGGGATCATGTCTAATAAATAATTATTGAAGCTGCATCAACTGAGTTTTTTTTTGGCCACTTGACAGTAACGTAACAAGCTGTAAACACAACACTGACAAATTATCACCTCGTAAAGTCGTCTCGGTAAATGTGTCAGCAAGCGATTGCTTATGTACACATTCAGGCCTGGAACAACAGTGGAATTCAATACCTTCGCCAAAGAAACTTTGTTTGTCGGCTTGCTGGGTGGTTGCTTTGTTTTTTCAGCTTTATCATGGAAAAACCGCTGGATGGGCGGATCAGGATCAAGGGGTGGATCTTTTCACTTTCTTAAGATTGCTCTGTTTTTTTTATTTTTATATTTTCATTGATTTCCTATAGGTAAAAATCATATGTGTCATTTGGTGCAGCTTGATGGGATTTAAGGAGACTGTTTGGCCTTAGCAGAGGTTTGCGCTCTATTGAGTCTCTTTGTTGATTTGATTTTGGGTTCAACAGGATGACTCAAGAACTACTGACCAGATTTCCACGAAACTTAGCCAAAGGATGGAACACGGGCCAAGAAAGAACCCATTTAATTTAGGTGCAGATCGTCGAATTTTACTTTTAATCTCTTTCTTTAACGTTGCGAAATAGGGCGCGTGTGTGTGTGTGTGTGTGCGTGTGCGTGTGCGTGTGCGTGTGTGTGTGTAGCTTTATATGCTCTACTGTGTGCTATGGTAGTTTTTAGATTAGATTCAACTTTATTGTCATTTTGCAACGCTAATGAAATGTAGTTTGTATCTAACTGGAAGTGCAGGAAAGTAAGTATTACTATATATAATTTACAATATTTACATTGGGGGACAGTGGAGCCTTCCATATATATATATATATATATATATATACAGGTGAATAGTTTGAATGCTTTACTATGTTTGTTAGCTGTTCTCTAACTGTCACACATTGGGTTTATTCAAGCTATTTCACTTCACAACATCTGCTCCTGTTTGGATGTTGGAAATGAGGTTGATGAAAGCAACTGAGACTGAACCAAGTAAAGTAAACTTGCAGACTTTGAAAACCAGAACAATGGCCGAGAATGATCAAGTGTTGATTAGTGCAGCTTTAAAACCTCTGTGCAGGAAATGCAGCCTTGATGTTGGTCGTCAGTGGTCATTGTTCCAAATAAGATGCACACAGATGTGCTCGGCTTTGATGTCAGTGTTCATCTTTCAGTTGGAAGCTTCAGGCTTTTCAGATGGTGGATGTTTCATTTTGGACTGTAGCCCCCCCACTGAGTCTATTCGAATACTGTGCTTTTGAATTAGCTTGATTAGTATCAAGCACAACATGTGGCTTTGAGAGTGAGAACCATTCCCGGCGTCCTAGGAGGCTTAGTTGTTACCTTAAATGATGCCTCTGAGGGGTTTCTCCAAGCTCACAAAGAGGCTTAGGGAGGGGTGTGTGTGTGTGTGTGTGTGTGTGTGTGTGTGTGTGTGTGTGTGTGTGTGTGTGTGTGTGTGTGTGTGTGTGTGTGTGTGTGTGTGTGTGTGTGTGTGTGTGTGTGTGTGTGTGTGTGTGTGTGTGTGTGTGTGTGTGTGTGTGTGTGTGTGTGTGTGTGTGTGTGTCAGAGTGTGGCCAGACTGGTCTCGACTTCTTGGTCCACTTAACACCCAAAAACCCATATTCCAATTTTATGCTTTCCCAGACAACAGGTTGTGGTTCAAACTGGTTTAACACTGTCCCACTTAAGACTTTCTTGAGCTTTTTAAATCCAATTTGATCAAGTTCTCCATGGCTACGACGAACAAATCACTCATATAAATGTGTCTGTGATATTAAACCACTTTCATTCTCATCTCCAAAAGGGGATAATTGCACGAGGTCTCACTGATTCCGTGAAAAAGATGGTTCCTACTCCCGTGAATTCACCTCTTACACATGTTACGTCACAATTAGCCCCATGTGTTACTGACATGATTAATACGCTTTCTCTTCAGTGAATCAGACATTATTCTGCCAGAGGAGATCACACATTAGGACAGTTGGGTTGTCTTTAAGCAGTGGTACTACAGCGCTGCACAATCCTACTCTACTGTCACACCATCATTCCACTGGCAGGAAGAGGGTGTGAAAAGAATAGTCGTTGTAATTCTCTTGATGAGCCAGCAGCCACGTTATGAAGGAGGAAGTCAGGTACTGTGTGCTCAGTGCTAACGATGGCAATGATGTAAAGTCAGCACTCGTACTGTTTTGCCTAAATTGTCAGATTCGGCCTGTCTAGGGCCTTTTTTGATCATTTATTATCCAGAGTTTATTTTATTATCTGTTTCCTTGTCTGTATCTTGGATGTTTGACTTCCTGTCTTTGTCTATTTTCTCACTTTTGTGATCATCTATCCGCCCTGATGTGTTTCAGCTGTTTCCAGTTGTCCTAGTCTGTCTTGTGTGTTTAGTCTCTGTGCCCTTTTTATCCTCTTTCATTTGTTCAGCTCTTCAGTCTAACCTTGTGCGTCAGCTCAGCTCCTTTGTGCTCCTCAAGTATTCTTCAGTTTGGACTTTTGTGTTTGCCTGTTTGCCTGGCAACCTACCTTTCATTAAATGATCTTAATAGTACCTATCTGCCTTTGTCTGGCATCTGCATTGTGGGTCCAGTGAAATTGATTGAATAAAAAAAAATTGTGTTGAATGACTTGAATGTTTGAGTGAATCTAACCACTTCAGTTTTTCCTTTTGAGCTTTTTCTTGTGTAAGTTGAAGACTTAGAGTTATAGGTTCATGAACATGTTGGCTAACACCTTGACGCTGGTTGCCACGCGCCAATAAACCGAACAACATGCTAGCTAGTGTGAGCTTAATGTTAGCCATCACACGTTTAACTTTGCTGTTGACCAAAGGACCTATTGAAGGTTAAATGTTCAAGGATCATGCCGGCCAACAACAAAAAAAGAAATGCAATGGTTCTGATACCCTTAACCATAAATGCATAGGATTACTTTCATTCAAGTGGCATTTCTTAAATTATCATCAAGTATTGAGTCATATGTACATACGAACCTGCTCAGTGCTGCAGTCAAAGTATAAACTGATTTATTTTAAATGGAACGATGTTTTTGGAGCTAAATCAAGGTCGACCAACATGTTAACTCACTTGTTCCACTGAAAGTTGCGAACTGTATATCGTGTATATATGTATGTATATATATGTATGTATATATATATATATATATATATATGTATATATATATATATATATATATATATATATATCCCTTTTTGAGCTGGTGTGTTTCTTGTTAGATTTCTTTTAGTTTCATCTTGTTTTGATTCTGTGATTTTTAACAACCAAACATTCCAGGTCAGAGGGAAGTGATACTGTTGTGTAGCGTTGCCTTGTTTTTCCTTTTGCTGAGGAAGGATTCCTCGTTAGCTTTTCATGTCGGGCCAATGATTTTGTTAAAATTAAGAATAAGAAGGTACGAAATGTCCCGTGCGCATTCACGCTTCATAAGATATCTAACACAGACGTTAACATGCACTCCTCCCCTTGTTTCGTTGGGCGAGCCAGATTGCGAGACGCTATGTGTTCATACTGACACATACGTACGTACACTGTGGCTAGACAGCTACGGTTTGCTTCTGTACATCTGTGGGTCTTTCGTGTGAGTGTCATGTCTTTACCTCACTGATCTGCCACTGATTGGAAAGCAATGTTACAAAATACGTTAATGAGTTAAAAGCAAACACCTTCCCTCCACCTACAAACATCGATACCCAAGAGGTGTTTGAGCTTATTTTTCTCCCAAAAAGATATGCTGTCAAAATTAAGCTGTTTTATACATTATTGATCCGGTGAATGTCAACCACACTTTAATCTCTTCTCATTTAGACGTGCTGGAACAGTGTTCTTTAGCTCAGTCAAAGGTCTCTCTCCTGTCTCTAGTTTGTACAAACACAGCACCTGGGAGACTTCCTCCGGCACTGACTCTGCTTTTATCGATTCTGCTGTTGATTTCTTTTTTTGTTGCCGGTTATTTATCTGTTTGAGACACACGGTGTAACTGTGGTCTGTAAAGTGCTATATAATAATGATTAGTTCTGTAATTATCTAATTGTTGATTAACCAGTAAATCTGTAATGCATTTTTTAATATAAAGCCCAGGCCTCAATTTTAATGATGCACAGTGGTGATAAAGCACATTTTCATACGCGCATCCCAGTGCACAGATTTTCTGAGGATGAGAACATCCTGGAGATTCACAATGATAAATTAAACTCATAAACCGACAATCTGTGGAGCTGGTTCCACAATTTTAAACACATTTGCATACCAATAAATCCCCTGTAATATAACACGATAATCAATAACTATGGAGCATGACAATCCTGAAAACTAAAAATAACATGAAATGAGTCGAATTAATGAGCCTGTGATTATCTGGAATATTAAACAACTTGACACATACCAGCAAACATCGTGGCTTGTTAATCTTGTCAATGTAATTTTTTTTCAAATGAAATGCTTCTGCAATCTGCCAGGAAATTTTCAACATGGACCCAAATGCACCGGATTTCAACCTCGATCACCGCATGATTTAGTGAGTCAGTGTCTGGCCGGGCTTCAATCTTTTTCTTCTCTAAATGATCTCGTTGAGAAGTCTGCCAGGCAGCAAGAGGCCAAAAATATTCATAAAACATCTGCAGATCATACAAAATATATAACTCCAGGTATACGGCAATGCTCCCGTCGACTCGGGCGACAAGTCCCGTCTCAGCCAGACGGGGCATTTGGTGACGAACATCTGAAGCGTCCCTCTCCTCCTGCCAAGTGCAGCTTTTAATGGCAATGACACAACACTTCAAAAGCATATTTTGACCAGACACTGGCGCCCAGAGATGAATAATCAAGGGTAGATGGCATGTTGGCGGCTTTTGAAATGTACGCCCTGACCCCAAAACGAAGTTACTTAAAATTTCCTAGTGACATTATGTAAGATAATAATACAGTTTCTTTAATCTGCTCCCACTGCCCGATAAAAGTAAGAGAAAAGGCAAATGTTTGGAATACTACTAATCATATCTACAACCAGTAAATGACATTGTATGTTGTTGAAGCGATGGCCTTAATGGATGTTAAACATAAAATCGGACTTCTTATTTGAATCTTCTATATATGGCTGTATTTAAATATATAATATTCAACACATCTTGACTACAACATTTTAAAACATCTTAAATTATGTTATATATGTCGACTGCTGGGTTCCACCGAATAAAGCTTTAATACATTTACTTCATCAGTGAACTTGACATTTCATGTAGATTTTCATTGGCAATGATGGTTAAGACAAAAACTCCCATGATCCCACGCTGCTTCACACTAGGTCTTTTGTTATTGTTTTGATTGATAGACCCCCCCCCCCCCAGTGGCTATGAATTGTTCACTTAAACATGATGGGTGCATTGTGAACACTGAGAACACCGATGAGATATCACATCAATCTTGATTTAAAATTAAGAGTTATTAGAAAATTGAAAGGAGTGAGATGTCAGGTCTGATTATTCTGGTTTAACATTTTGGTTTTCAGTGTGTTTATTTTTTGATATCTAGGTCTTTGATATAGAGTTTATATCTTTAAGACTTTATTCCATGAAGAGCTGCTGTTCCAACTTGTGTTTCAGGTGTCGGCTCGAGCAGACTGACGTGTGAACCCCGGCAGCACATTTACACGATAATGTGCCTGTTTGAAAAGGGCTTCAGGGGAAGAACATGAAAGAGGAAAAGAGCAACTTCACAGACACTGTTTCACTATGAAAAGTTAAAAAATCTCTCCTTTGTGACGTCAGATATGAGACTTTATTTCTTCAACTTATTACATCAATATTTAGTCTTTGTGAGGAAAAAAATTGGTCGATTAATAAATGTCTCTTCTCGCATCAATAATGGATCGTTGGAGAGATTGGTGCACTTGTCATGCATGAAAGTGAGAGGAAATTCAGTTTTTGGTTAAAAATTAAAAGGGGGGATTTATTCCATCATGACATCAGACTGTCTAACAAGGCTTACCAGTGATTGTCTACAACCTTCCTGTGTCATTTAAATGTTTCAGGTCCTTTCAATAATTAAAAGCCAGAGAAATCACATGGTATATTCATAAGGACGGCCTCGTCTCATGCTGTGCCATACTCTTGAAACCTACTTTTATACTTTTCACGTACAAATGTTTGATTAATATGAATTTATTCTGAAAGTTCCTTACGTAAACAAACAAACGCTTCAAACTGCACCAAACTGAGTGTGAGTTATGTGACTAGAGCGTATTCCTGAGGTTATATCATTATTTCAAATATTCACTCCCCAGGCTTCACTACTATTCCTCCTCCACACCCTAAATACAATGAAGTTCAATGTAAATGGAAAATATATGAAGCCTAACAAACCGCCTCACAATATGGTCTCGCTCCATCTTCCCCAAGGTCAGAACTCTCCTGGCTGAGAGTCTTACAGCTTTGGCTTCGGCTTCATAATAACTTTCTATTTATTCCTCTTCTCTCACCTTTTCCTACCCCACCCTCGGCCTTCGCCTGCACGGGGGTGGATTCTTTACATCTCGCTGCAAATACCCTCAAAGTCAAACAAAGATGCACACACAAACGCACAGTGCAGCCCCCCCGAATGAATCAGGGAGTGTGTCCTTTCTGGTGTTTGGCATTGTCCTTGTTTATTCATATTTATTACCAATGAAATATGAATGACAGAACTCTTGCGGACATTTTCTGTTCCCCTGGTTCCTGCACGTACCACGAGATGGAAAAAAAAAACACAGAAAAGACCGAAAAGACAAAAGTGTGTCCCCCTCCGACACATGTACACACATTTCTCTGCATTGCTGAAATTTTGATGTGGAAAAAGGCTGTCGGGCTGTTAAAAGAGTGTCTAGGGGAGCAGGGAGCAGGCAGGCGAGGGGGGGGGGTTATCGAGGACAAGCAGAGAGAGAGACTTGGAACTTACATCAATGTTAAACAAATAAAAATGTAATATTTCAAACGAGACCTTTTCTGCATACGCCGCTGTCGAATCAAGACAACAACAACAAGAGAAATTGTGTTTTCGCAGTTCAGTGTCTGGGTGGGTGGATAATGATACAAACACTGTGCTTTAGTAAATGCAGAGCAATCTTTGGAAAAAATATAAACCCCCGGTGCTTTCAGGTCAGGAAGACGCACATTTAAGCATATTATGTGAAAGTGCATGTGTATTAAGATTCATTAAAGGTGATGCACTGCATTTGCATGAAATTTCACACCATTCTTTTATGTTGTTTTTTGTAATAGAGGTAAAATGGTGTTTGGATTTGAATAATTGTGGGCTGGGTTGTATTTGTTTATCAGGCACTGCAGAGACCGTTTGCAATGTCTACATCTAAATATTCAGCTTAAAGTAAAGATAAAATCTGCCCCGTGTCATGTTGCAAAATACGTTTGCATCCTTTGACTCCAGATCAGATATATCTGGTTTGAGTTATTGTCAGTCCTCTCCTACATTAATAAACTACAACATGTCAAAGTGTGTTAGCGACGGAGACATTAAGTCCTGCAGCTATTTCCATCATTGTCCCAGGTGCTTACACAGTTCACCAACCTCCATGAAGACGGAGACGAGACCTCCAGCGGGCCGCCGTTAAGGAACATTACAGAACATGAACTGAAGCATTAAAAAGAAATCACCATAATAACAAACAATCAATACGGTGTTTCAGCGAATATGATCATAAACGCCCATAAAATCTATCGTTTCATGTCGGTGAGAATAAAAGAAAAGATATCCAAATCCTGTTATAAGGAACCACTTTCTAATCTTTTCATACCCTCTTGACATACTTCCTGGAAGCCTTTTCCAAGTAAAGCCCTGTATTTAATTGAATATGACGTGATCGGACTCTCCCGGAGGCCGGAGAAGTGCTGAGAACTGACACCTGCCAGCGTGGCTCGCAGCTCTCAGCCTAAGGGGGAGTCTGACCAGTTTCAAGGTTTCTATAAGGGGGCCCCCTTCATGTATAAACTACATCGTTGAAGTAGTACCGGATCAATAAACCCCTCCAGTGTGCAGAGCTGTCCGCTTGTTAAACAGCAACGTCTTGTTCTCTTGACACGTGTTAAATAAAACAGATGTGACCAGAGGTTTGACACAGAGCTAGTAGTCGATATACACTTACAACTTTGAAATACACAGAAAACAAGCAAACAAGGTTTCAACACTGTTTAGATTTAATTCAATATGTCCGTAAAGACGTCACGCCACCATCTGCAAAGTGTTTTCATTCTCTTTCCCCAGCTGAGACACAACCTAGCACAGGCGGCCTGGTGATGTGACGGAGCTTGGCGAGCTTCTCGCTGCTCCGTCGCAGCCAAATAAAACTGAGAAACAATAAAGGTGGGCGGCGGACTCTTCTTTTAACTTCTGTAAACGACGAATCTCTACCAGCAAACATCACAATGAACTCCTCTAAAACGAGACACACTACAAGTGGGGGGAAGCAACGTTTCTTCTTCAACTTTGTTGTTTTTCCTCAGTGCTCTCTACGACTCGGAGCTGTTCAGGATTACGCAGAAACTACTTGGATTAAAACTGTGAAAGAATGTGGTAAAGATCACAGGGTCGGTCCAGGATGTTTTTCACTTCCTTTGGGAACCAGGGCGTTTTGCCTTTTCTTAGATATGATCTGAATGTTTGTAATTTGGTTGATATTTAGCAGTATTACAAAGAAATCTTTACTATGAAACTTTGTTGAAGGATGTTTTGGTGTGGATTCAGGACGTAATCCAGGAATTTCTTTCTTAATTTCTTAATTGCAAAAGTAAATTTTTCATTATACGCCTTGCGGATCATGCACGTGTACGAGCATCAAACAGGTATTATGCACCGGCTGCTAGCTTTTGTTCTGCAACAAACAACAGATAATTCACTTGATGTGGATGTTATTCATCAAACAGGCGCACCGGCTTGGAGGTTTTGCAGTTTCTGTCATCTGAGGCACAGCTTGATCAGCGGAATCCTCCTCTTCATGTATTTAGCACTTAAAGGAGGAATGCGCAGATGACAGCTGGAGGTTTGATAGACGCGGTCGATGGCACGTTCCCTCGCATTTATTAAGACTCACCCTGGGTTAGTTTTACAACACGGATTTTCAGATCTGAAAACCGTATATTACAGGGAGGTTGAAGAGTAAAAATTAAAAACGCAGCTTTCGGAAGACATTACCATAACAACAGAAAGATGTCTCGGGGCACAGCGATGAATTATTTAGAAGTTGAGAGTGACAGTTTCTTAGAAAGGAAAGTTACAGTGAAAAAAAAAAAACAACATTGCGGCATTTTCCGAAATAAACAAAGACGGAGGAGAGTTGTGGTTTTTGTGGTCATTTAACCTCAAAGGTGAACTTGAGCAAATTCATTCTGGTGATTGACTTTCAGCTGAGATGCTTGTTTTACCAACGTTGCGAATATTTCACAGCAACAGAAACGTAAAATATCAAAGGGTCAGTTAGAGTTTAATCAGGACCTTTTAACACGCTTAGAAAGTTAAAATTTCATTTAATGGACGTTTTTATTTCAGCATCACTACATTTCTATTAAATCTTTCCGGTCTTGATGAATTCTGTCAGGATTTATTACCCCCATCGCACACACACACATCCCCAGTTTCTCCACTCGACTGTGTCTTTTTTTTAGAGATCTTGTTCATATGCAGAGTAAACATAAACCACAGCCCCAGTTACTGATAATTAGCCACTGCTTTGGTAAATCAGACGCTAATTTCATGCAGATTGCCGGCACAAATATGTACATAAATCTGAGCCCCGGCACTCAGAGTTAGGAATTGGAGGAAAGTGGACATTAACAAACCAAAGTTGGAGAAATATATCGTTTGATGATGGGGAGAAAAAACGTTATACTGCCGATAGAAACTAGAAAACTGGGTGATGAGACATTATTCTTGCTCGGCTGCTGATATCCTATGCTGCCCCAGTGATTGTAGCTCTGCACACAGGAAATGATGACGACGCTCTACATTATTCAGCCCTGAGACTGTCCAGAGGTGTTATCTCCGATAATGCAACAGGCCTAGGTTCGTTCATCTGATGTTAATGACTCGAGATTAAGTAGTAATGACCTCTACAGGCAATCTGAGCCAAGTGTTTCCAGGTTGAGCAACAACATTTCTCAAGTTCTTCTGTAACATGAATGACTATGTTCTCATGGACGCCAATAACCCGACTATTGACCTTGGTCTGAGTAAGACATTATTTGGATTGTGATGTTTTCATCATTTGTAAATGAAGCCGTCTCGACCACTCAAAGCTCTTTACAGCACAAGTAGCTTATTCTTTCACACACCGTCTGTGGAGCCAGGGAATCGAATCAGTGACTTGTAAGTGGACGACCCTCTCTACCTCCTGAGCCACAGCTGCCCGTATTCCATTCATATTCCTGTTTACATGTCACAGAGCGCAGTCAGATTCTGACTCACGTTAAGATTACGTACATTACATTGCACATCCGACGTCCCCACTAATAGTTTAATGTACGATGTTAGCGTTTACCCTTTTTGAGTGTTTTAAAAATTTAGCAAAAGGTTCAACTCCTCCAAAATTCTGGGGAAACTCCATTAGGACGTTATAATGTGATAAAGACGTCTACATAATGCAACTAAGCCTGAAATACTCATCATAATCATAATTCCATTATTGCTTATCCAGAGAATGACCTTCGTAAGGTTGAGCTGATCAAACGATGCTGTTTACAGGGCAGTGACTTATCTTAATATATAATAGGGTTAATATGGGAATATATTATATCCATGTAAACACATCTAATGTTGAGTGAAGGGCAGTTTGTTTAAGACTCTAAATTGGTGATTTTGAAGGATTCAATCAGCGTCCAGAGATGCTTTAATATCATTGAATCATTTAACGTTTACTTCTTGCATTGAACACCTGACTATTGTGCAAAGAGAATATTATCAGGAAAATAACACAGTATTGGTGCAAAATAAATTAAATAAAAATGGGGGAGAAAAGAGCTAATTGTACAAATAAATATGTTGCAGGTGGTTACTTGTTAAAAACACCCCACAAATAGAAGTCCTGCACAATCACGGTACAATTATAGTCTTCAAGTGAAACTCCACCCACACGTATTTGCATAATAAGCCACTTCAGACAAAGCAATGATTGACTTGATTATGCTGAACTTAAAATTAAGTTGTTTTGAATCAATTTAAATTCCCTCTAAGAGCAAACAAACTTCCCTGCATCCTCATCGCGTGCCTGCAAAGACAGATTTTGGGGTGGAGTGTCGCTTTAAGATATTTGGGGAAACAAGGCCCACATAACCAGGAGCCTAATTTGTGTTGTCATCTAGAGATGCTGTGCAGAGCTGCTTCACTGGCGATGAAGGAGAGAAGGAAATTGTGGAGGGATGGATTTAAGCAATTACACCCACATGAGCTTCATTTAATAGGCGTTAGGGCTAACACTGTTGAACCAAAAAATGTGCTCATATGTGAGGAAAATCACTCAGGGTTGCGTTACAGCGTGCAACAAAGATGTCCTCTGATTCATTGTCACTGGAGCCGCTCGAGGGCCTCTTAATGCCAGCTCCCATTAAAGCACCGGGTGTGTTGTTTCGAGCGTTGACAGAGATATAATTTTTCACAGATCACACAGCCCGAGAACAACCAAACTCTTTTGGACAAGGCTAATTCGCTGCTCGGAGGCAAATTTTTACAATTCAGGAAACATGTTTGAATGAGGACAAACAAAAGCTTCGCTCAGTGGCGTCTGTGTCTGTATCGCAGTGAAGTGGCTATTAAAAAAAAACAACTCACCTTTTATAACGAGTGAACATTCAGTGTTGGCAGGAAAACAGCTAATTATGCCTGCTGAATATTATTGCATTATTTAGATCTTTCATTTTTCAGTATCATGGAAATAGCTGCATAAGTGCGAACACAAAGGGAAGCAATTATCCCTCGTGACGTCTTTTGGACGCTAATCACAGGAGTCAGCAGATATGGTTTTGGGGACAAATGCAAATACAGCAGAAACGCTCGGTTACCGGGCGAAGGCTTCAGGAAAACGTGGCACGGCACAGCACGGCTCTTAGTTGTCTTAGCACCGATGCTAACTCCAGGGAAAGTTAGTGTAATCCCGTCCCATTGGTCGGGGGTTGACACTAATTCCCTGGGACAGGAGCGTAGCGGTGTGTGATTTAGCGGCGTATGCTAAGTGCTGCTGCAGCTGCAGGCTAGTCTGTGGGCGCCGGGGCAGAGAGAGCAAGCTGGGAAAGTACGGACTTGACTAACTGGCCTGATTAGACCGGGTGTGAGATGACATGGATCAGATACACACACTAACCCAGCCGGAAAGACAGATTGGCAGGATTAGAGAACGGGTTTAAAAATTAAAATGTATTAAAGAGAAAAAACGAACACGAGGATCCGACGTGGATGCAAAGTTGTAAAATTCAATAAAGTGAACGGAGGATGAAGAGGGATAAAGACCGCAGGTTCATTCTGCGGACGTGATGTTCCCTCACGGGGTGTGTGTATTTATTTTTTTCTTTCCTGCTCTGCTGGACTGTGGTGGTGTAAGAAATTGGCTGAGGTGCAACGTAGCGTTCGCATCATGGTTTCATTAGCTCTCATTCAGCCCGAGGCGTTTCACACTGCATTTCCCTCCGACTCATCTGCTTCTCTCAGATCTGCTGCCTTTACAGGAAAAGGTAACACGGACTGGAACTTGGTTAGGATATCGCCCTGAGTTGAAAGAACCGTTATTTGTCATCCGGGTGAACGTTATTGATTGATGCTGACACTCGGGCGCCCTCAGCCATTCTGAATGTTTCCCCTCAAACCCCCGTGAATGGAGTGAAATCAGATTAGGTTTATTTCAGGGTTATTTTATCCATTAATAGTCGGCACTTTACAGTGAACACTGCCTGCAGGCATAGATTACATTCAAAGACAGGCAGGCGGTGGAAGGGAGATCCAGAGCGTCTTATGAAGCCTGATTAGCACGAGATGAAGTTAGGTTTAACCCTGTTGGTCTAATGGTTGCTCACTTTGGAGCAGAATGAAGTGATCTTCAAACAGAGGAGGACAGAGTGTAGAACTCTTGTGTTTGGGCCCATCACGTGATCTTAGTTTTTTCTTCTGCACTCGAGACTTTCACTAATGATTAAATTCAAGTCACATATCTGAGTCGCGGATTTCTCCAAGATAAATACAAGCCAATCTTTGAGCGCCCCAGCGGATCGCTTTACAGCTCTTAGTGTGTTTTTGAAGACATGTTCAGAATACTCCAGACGCTTATTTCCTGCTGGTTCGAAAATATATTCAGTCCACGGCAAAGTGAAATAGATTTTTAACTCGTTTTTTTTGCAAAAGGTGTGGATCAAGTTTTTTCAACAAACAGAGCAAGAAGTGGGAGATACTGCTTATGTTTTACAGGAAACAAGAAAAATATGTGTATATATATCACACATAACATACTTTTACCTCTATTTTTGCTATTCATATTTCTTTTATCTTTTCCTTAGGCGATTACTTTTTAATGTTAGCTTTTTGTCTTTGACGTTTGTTGTTTTCTTGTCCTCCTTTCAAAGCACTTTGTAACAGCTGTTTTAAAAGGTGCTATAAGAAGAGAAGAAGACACAGTAGATGGTGGTAAAGCTCCTTGATGTTGCCTGCTACCTGCCAATAAACCGAACACAGAAGAAGAGGAAGAATATGTATAATAATATAAAATAACAATATATTAAAGTAGTGAAGATTACATTTGTGCATCAAGTCTGTCAGGGGCCACTGGAGACGATTATATAGGTTTGATACAGTTTTATCAGTTTTTGGAATAAGAACACATCAGTATTTTTTACCTTGACAGAACATATAACCTCCCATGTCCCATGTGTCTCATTGATCATTTCTACAGAGAGAAACCTGTCAGAGTAAAGGCTACAGCCGCATGGCCACATAAAGTCAGGCTTGAAAATATTGTGGCAATCGCACAACTTCTTCACGATACAATCCTCTGCTCATTTTTGGTGCTTGTGTGTGTTTTTCAGGGTATGATGGGTGTAGTGGGCTGGATTTTACTCCTACTCTCCCAAATGATGGTGCCTGTGGCGTCTCAGAAGCCTCCCGGGCTCAACGTGGGTGTGATCATGGGCCAGACGCGACCCGTTTCCGATCAGGAGTTCCAGCCAGTTCGGCGCCCTGATGATGCCCTTGACATCTCCGTGGTAGCACTGAGGATCAACGAGACAGACCCAAAGTCTGTGATTACGCAGGTGAGAAATTACACACACACACACCCTCTAACACACACATGTGCCTTTATCGAGGCCTGAGTTTGTTTCCCTGTGTGTCCCAAGGTGTGTGAGCTTCTGTCACGCACTCGTCTCCACGGCATTGTGTTCGCCGATGGGACAGATCAGGAGGCCATTGCCCAGATCCTTGACTTCCTGTCTGTTCAGACACAGCTTCCAGTTCTGGGAGTCCACGGAGGCTCCTCGATGATAATGGCTGACAAGGTGAGTGACCGTGACACAAGCACTGACCGGTACAAGCACCACACACACACACACACACACGCTTCTTTGTACGCACAGTGTTTGTGTTGTGGAAGTGAGATTGGGAATTTGGGATCCCTCCTCTCGGCTCTAGATGTTGAAGAATGATGCTTTTCAACCTGTGTGATTTTTCCGATGTCCCGACGTGTGTGTTGGCAACCTGGTCGCACTCTCACTTCACTGAGAGACAGGGACATGGTTCACTTCCTTCCTATAGAAACTGTAAGAGGATGTTGCAGTCAGCATGTTGTAGATTAGAAAAATGACGCGCTGGAGGCACGTAGAAGCTTGTTTGTGCTTCCGGGCGTCGCTCTGTCAGATTATTGTATACGTTCAAAGCCTGTAAATCGGTATAGGCAGAATTTATATCAGTCTGTGGATAGATGGCGGGCATCAGCGTATAAGCAATTCTATTTTAATCAGCCTTTTATAAAAAAGGAGTAGTTCACATTTAGAAGCTCAATATTCAAAAGGTCAGAAGAATTCTTTGCAAAGAGCACGCTGCATTCTCTGGTTCCTTTTTAACTGACGGTCAGGCATTGTTTCTGCTTGGTCTGAAACTGGGCCATGCAGAGAGGAAAAAAGGAAACGTCTGGTGCTCAGCGGGAGGCCAGAGAAATAGATTTTAAAAAAGAGAAAAGAGAATATATCCTTTCAGAGTGGATTTCTGTTTGACTGTGGTGTGACGCTCGGTGCAGACTTGTGGATGTGTATGTGTGTCTTCAGCAGAAGCCTCTCCCTGGTACTGACTCTGTAGACCTCGCTGACTGACAGACAAACCGAGGAAGCTTTGATAAAAACACAACTGGTTCTTTAGCTCTTAAATCTCTCTGGGCACCGCAGCAGAAACACAGGAACCAATAACTGCCGCAGTACAGCAGCCGTTTGAAGTACAAGTTGATGGGGGATGCAGTGTGTGTATCTGTGTTTGTGTGTTTGTGTGTGTGAGAGCGAAAAGGAGGCTGAAAGAGAGAGGGAGGAAGGTACGAGAAACAGTGAGAGTTGGGGCTATGGTGTCAAGGTTATCCAGCATGAACCCTCCTCCCAATGAGAATATAATGATAGGCAGAATAAATAAGTAGTTTCTCCCGCCGCCAGTCGCTGCTGTTCGCCATTAAACCAGGTGTTTAACCCCCAACCGCTCTAATTGATCTGTTTGGTGGCCAAAAGCACTCGAGCGCGGTCATCCATAGCAGCTCCCGGCTGTGAGTGTGTGTGTGTGTGTGTGTGTGTGTGTGTGTGTGTGTGTGTGTGTGTGTGAGTGTGAGTGTGTGTGTGTGTGTGTGTGTGTGAGTGTGTGTGTGTGTGTTGCCTGTAACTAACCAGGCCTGTCCTTTTTAAATTAAAAATGAAAAAGAATCGTGGCCTGGTTTGAATTCACCACAACTGGCAGGTATGTGGAAGCTCGGTGAGTCAGCAAATAGTTTATGAGATCAGTTTGCTGCACCTACCTGGTGTGGGGGGGGATATTGATGATCTTCCTCCTGGGTGTACTTATGAATAACAGCCTAATCAATAATTTCTCATCAGTGAGTCATTCATTATTAAGTCTGCAGCTGTTATTGGTTCATTATTTGGTTTTAATTGTTTAATTAGTGGTGTTTGTTTTCATTTCTTGGGATATGTATCGCAGGCGTTTTAAGATGTTTCTTGTTAATGGGACCGGGTACTGAGGTTTTATTTTAGGAGCCTGTACAGACGAAAACAGGACTGGACATGTCTGGATATTGCAGGCGGCTGACTGATGGACCTGGGGCGCAGGTAGATGGAGTATTAGCAGGGAAGTAAGAAGCCAACTGGCAGAGAAGTAACTTTCCAAAAATGCAGGTGGAGAGAGTGTGGAGTGAGTTCACACTGATAGAAGTGGCTGAACTGATCTGGTGGCGTCTGGATGGGATGAACCTGGGGTTTAAGTAGTGCAGGTGGTTTGGGGAGTTGATTGGAAGATGAGCCCTGGGGGGGCCAGAAACTGGAGACCAGAGACCCTGCAGGAGACGCACGTACAAACTAGAATTCAATAGAGCACATACCTCCAACAACACCCAACAGTTCCCTTACATTCAATATAAGCTGAACTGATTCCCCACAGTCATGGAGGTCAGTTCCCTAAACGTGCCTGATTTTTGTTTTCATCCAGCTCCATAACTCATACTTTAGGGAACCTTCAGAAAGTTAAAGTTTCATGGAAACCCCTCCCTTAGTTTTTGTGTAATATTAAATATCAAACAGACAGGGGTGAAAACATAACTCTCATTGGTGGTTGAATAAAAAGAACCAGTGTCTCCCATTAATTATCTAGACTGTGCTGGCCCGCCATATTCTAATTAGCTCCATAATGAACCACAAAACTTTTTACACAGACACATAGTTCCGGTTCCAGTTGTGGCATGTAGCGCAGTTCTCTCTCTCTCCCTCTGTGGACTGTGAACATGTCACTCTGACTCTGATGTATGCGTCAAAGTGACCTTCATGCTCCCTTGTTGCCGCCTTAGATTTAATCAATTCTGTGGGAAAGGCTGCACAACCATTACCAAAATGAGGATAAACACACACACACACACAAGAGCAGTGAAAAACAGCAGGAACAGGGGGAAGATGCAGAATAATCCGAATGTTGCTAACTGTCTTACACCATCCATCTCTGACAAGGTGAATATGATTATTTCTCAGATCCAAAAGTGACCTCTTCAAAGTGCTTCTCTGCCACGACTCAACAGTCCAATGAAATTAAATTGTTGTACTGATTTAAGCAAACAACACCAACAAATTTGCCACAGTCGAGGAAGCTGCAACCTGCGGAGGTTCAGTGCTTTTCTCTGATTAATCACTGAAAACACTGAGTGATGATCAAAGCAGTTGGCAATCGATTTCCTGTTGATTACCTAATTGATGAATCGATGAATCATTTCGGCACCAAACGCAATGGTGCAGGGTTTCAATCTTTCCCGGTGACAGCAGCGAACCTCATCATCACGGAGGTGATGAGGACTCTCGGTGAGCTGACACATGTTTCTGCTCCGCTGTGCCACCGCGATCACTTACATTAGCTCCTCTCAATCATTTTCACCGTGTGATACACGCGTTAATCTCCGAGGGTGTGAGTGGTTAAAATAAAACGAGAGCAGACCCGACAAATGCATTTTGCTGCGGAAGGGAGTCGGTGTAATACTTATTGGCCGTGTGACTGTTGCTTTCATACCTGCTGTCAGCGGTGTGTGCTGGTAATCTGCAGGATCGAATGAACTCCCAGCGGGCTGGTAACAATTCAGCCTGATTACTGTGGGCTAACAAACAATATTGTGCTTTGTGCAGCCGGAGCGGCTCGAGCCCTGGGCTTGCTCCCTCTCTTTCTATCTCTCTCCACGCACTCAGTCACTCTGTTAATGTCACAATCAAGTCTATAGTACAGGAGAGAAAAATGAGCAGCTCATCCTGTGCCGCCTCGAGTACAGAACAGCAGTATTCTACACGTCACGTTTTAGATGGCGAGCAAAGAATGGAAGAGGAAGGCGCCAAGAAAATAGAAAAAGAGAAAACTTGCACTTGCAGGCAGGCAAGTGCTCTAAAATAATGGATGTATGTGGAGGTGGGCAGTGCGAGTGTGAAACGCTCGGTGTTAAAGCAGCATTAAGCTGCCAAAATGCAAACTTTACTGTCATGATTATGTCACATTTCAAGTAAAGGCTTTCTCCACTTGTCATTTTATCAGCGGCTGGTTGCACAGCCATCACACTGCATCACACAGACAGGGCCGGGCAATGCAGGCATCCCTGGAAAACTGTTAGGCACATAAACAAGATTGTGGAGGCCGGTAACTCACTGCAACAGCTCCTCAGGTTTTATTTTTAAATGACAGTTTTTATTTGTAAAGGTTTTCTTGAGTTTATTCAGCCGGTGGATTCTGAGCTCGGGTGTTTTTCTTTTGGCTTTTAGCTTCTTTTCGGTTGCTGATAAGTGTGTTTATGGCAAATGGTGTCAAACCAGGCGTCAACTCACTGTGACGTAACCCACTGGTTTGTGAGCCGTCGTTTTCAAGCCAAGAGTTTGGGGTTTTGCTCCACTTTTGAGTTTACGCCCTTTTTTATGTGTAGGTCATGCATCACTTGGCCTTGGTTCTGCCTTGGCTCAAAATTATACTTCAGGATCTGCTTGTTAACCAAAGCCCCGTTTCCACTGGTCAAAAAAACCCACTAACATCCAGCTTTCGTCTGCCGGGTGAAAGGATTCAATCAGCATTCAGTCCCGGGTCAAATGACTCCGCAGTAGACACAGGTTTTAATCGGCTGTGACCCTCTGATCAGCAGTGATGGAAACGTGACACCCGGGTGAACGCGCTAATTTGTTGGAACGCCTCAGTTGTTGGTGACGTCAAACAGGATGCAGAGGGGGAAGAAAAACAGACAAATGGGAAATGAGTCAGTCGCCCTTTTTAGTGGGATTATCCACGTTTTTAAATAACCTGCCTATACCTTCAGATATTTGTGAAAAAATACACATTACTAATCGGTTACTGAATTTGGAGTTAATACACACCGTATACGATAAAGTACTCTACGTGGCTCCTCATCATTTTAGCTCCTGGGCGGAAATTCAGCCTCATCCGCTGCCTGCTACGAACCAAACTGCGGTGCACATGAAGTAGACCCCAGACCCCCATATAAAGAGCTTTCACAGATGTTTAGCATGACGGTCTTCAGGCAAAAATACTGCCTGTTTCCAAGCGCAGGGTGTGAATGTCGTCAGATGACTCACAGACACATGCTCACAGACACACACACGTCCACAGATTATTATGTTGGGGATGCTTTTATCCGCTAATGACTGCGTAAGTGGGCTTTGTTTGTTTGTTGTTGTGCGATGCAGGACGGGCATTGATCTGCTGGCCTGGGACAAACCCTGGAATCGTTTCTGACACTGATGTTGTTTTTTTGTGTTGCGGTGCTGGTGTTTGTCTCCACTGTTCTGCCTGTACCGCTGCCAGAATGTTCCAAAATAAATTCCACCCCAATTGGTTCGGCTCTTGACAAATCAAAGAATCGTCCATTTTAGTTTTTTTGCCAAACCCATTTTTTTTTACCCCCTTAATGAAAACAAATGGATCGACGTCGGCCGCCCCTCCGCTCCCCCCCCCCCCCCCCCCCCGCCTCTGCCTCGTGGTGCATGTCAGTGTGGAACCGTCGTGTGCTGAGAGAAGGGCGACATGTTTAAGGAGCACAGACTTGATGGGGAGAAAGGGCATGTGTAAGCCCAGGAGAGGAACCGAGTTAGTTTGGAATGTTGTACTTCCATTACAGAGCGGCCGCTTTGGGGAAATAAGAAACGTTGCTGGCTTTACCCCCCGCCCATATGTGCTCGCTCGTCCTCCGCCAAACCGTGTTCATCTCTTCTCTCCTCCGCCGCCGCGGTATGTGTGTGTGTGTGTGGGGGGGATAGTGGGTGTGGGGGTTGGGGGGGGTCACAGTGTGTAGCATAGGAACACGAACATGCTGAGATGGAAGGTTGTGAATTAAACATGCATGTTCTTTCTGCTTTGCTCTGCCTCTGTGGTGGGATGCAGCCCTGGGTGTCTGTGTGTGTGTGTGTGTGTGTGTGTGTGTGTGTGTGTGTGAGACTGTGTGTGTCCCATCTTGGGATGTCCCATATCAGTATAGGCCATTTGCCCAGGATCTCTGCTGAGTTGCTTTAATATTTAACACCTGCTCCCCTCACCTGCTGTCACTTGCAGAGGATTTGCTGCTGTGTCATTCACTCACTAAGTCCTTCCACTCCTTCACCTCTCTGTTTTTTTTCTTCCTCTTGCTCTCTAGCTTTTACCTACTTCACGTCTCCTTCAGCCCGTTCTCATCTTCATCTCCTGTTTCCATTTCTCCCTCTCCACTGCCACCTCATCCTTCTTTTCTGTCTTCATTTCGTTACGTCTCGCCGTCTTTGTCTTAACCCTTAGGAGCCTTGCCTTTATATTCCACGTGTGAAAAAAACACAATCAACGAAGCACTTTCAAAGTTGTGAAGATGTAATTGTTAAGCAGATATAACATCAAGCAATATACACCTTCTAATAAAAAAGGTGCAATTATATATTTTAATTTCTTTACAGCTATGGTGCTGTGGAGCAGAATCAGCAGATTCACACATTTTATTTCTGTTTCTCAATACGACAAAAAACTATTTAGCTAAATGCAACATCTGCGTCATCCTGTCTCGCAGTTTCACTTTGCCCATTAACGCCAAACAGAAACCAGCACAGCGCTTCACGTCTGAAATTCAAACCAGCACGATCGCGTCTTGAACCAGCCGCGGGTCCTGATCACTCAGAACAAGGAACAACTGGCTACGTTAGAGGGCTTTGGGGAAATCTTGCCAACCTTGAACCCATGTGAAGACTGGATGACTGTGGGAGAGATACGCAGAGGGAGGGTTGATATGGTTACTATGGTGACTAAACCAGACTGCAGCATTTAGTTGTGGTTCTCTGGCTGTGCTCACACCACAGTTGTCGATGCCCAGTTTCCTTCTTGGCCGGGCAGCGCGCTGAACACAACTGGAAGCTGTGAAACTAACAGATCAGGTCCTCGTCACTGCACAAGCGGCTTCAGCTTCCTCCACAGTAACATGGCTGATTTAGAAAAATGCTCTTAACGTGGGATAAACAACGTCACCCACGTGGAAATGCCTAAACGCATCGGAGCACGGTTGAATCGCTCCGTCATCAACAAACAACGGAAAAACTGATTCACGGTCAACATCTGGTGAACAGCACGACACACGCAGCCTGGTTACTCTGCTGAATCACAGCAGCCTCTGATCCCTTACGCTGTGTTTAATGCTGCAGCGCTTACGATCTAGTTACTCTCATTTTTCCGTTTTCTCTTTTACGACCACACACAGAAAAAAAGTGTTCAGTTAACCAGGAGCTACATTATCACTTTTATTAAATATCGGATTTTATTAAATTCTCTTATAATGGCAGTTATCTTATTTGATCAACATAAATCCAGACAGAGGGAATGCTGAGCCACGCTCATATCCGTCCATCAAAATGCCACAATTACTGTAACACGACTTGTCATGGCATTAACTAGTAGTCTAACTAATTACTTTTCAATATAAGGTATGTAATTACAATCCCTGAAATTGAAACAAACCATGTAAATCATTTGCCAACTTCACACTCTAGCAGACAAATGCAGCCGTCACCCGATGTTAAGGTCACACAAATGAGTGAATCAATCAGGATTACTCCACACGACGGCCGACAGTCCGAGGAATGGGAGCTTTCCCCCCCCGATTCTCAAGGTCAAGACAGAAATACCGCGTTGAGGTGTGTCTGTGTGCGGGGGTGAGGATTTCCCTCTCCACCACATCAGAGAGCAGTTATTTTAATCTTCTGAAGTACCTGGTAAATTAATTTCACGGTGTCAGTTGTGTTTCTCCGCTCTAGTACATTATACTGATAATGAGTCCAGTGAGTTCGACAGTGATCGCGTCTCAGGGTGTGTTACAGGCTCATCAACACTAAAAACAAATCAGGTTATTTGTGTGTTAATGTCAGTAATTCACTGAATAACAAATTACCGTTAATGATGAAGTAAGTTAAATACTTATGGCTATCGTAACCGTAGATAATTGCTATTTTTTTATTGAATTTGTTCAAAAACCAAAACATATATATTGCAAACTATGTGCAAAGATGTCCGAAGCAATCAGCAGAGACGTGTCATTTTTAATTTATCTCTTTGTTTTGTAAAACATAAATGTATTTCCAAGAATGTTGGAATACGTCTTAAACAAAACAAAACAGAAACCTAAAAGTAATAACATTGTTCTTCCAAAAGTACAGTAATAAAATATCTTATCTAATATATTGTTGGTAACGTTAAAGTTCCATCTTGAAACAAATCTGCACAACATTGCGTCACATGGACGAGATGAACAGACACTCAACCTAAACACACAATGGAAATCTCCATCTGCAGTCGAAGCAAACATCTGTCGAGTTAGCTCACAGCGAACGGCTCCGGCACATCAAAGAGCATCATTCATGTTTGGTATAACACGTCACCCCGTTAAAAAAGACAATCCAATAAGACGTAACACAGTAAATTAACACAAAGACACCGAAGTGCTGCATGTATTTTACTGTTTCAAATATTGGTATTGTGTTGTGAGTGTATTTCCTGTCACAGTCTTTGTTATTGTCTCTTGTCAGTGGGGGGATGTGATAATGAACCTGATCCCCAGCTGTTATTAAACATTGCGGTTGATGAAAAGATTATTTAAAACTCATTAGTTCCCATGTATTTGTTAATAGCAGCTGTATTTAAGAGTTGGGTTTATTTTAATTGAATTCCATGTGTATTTTCCCTGTTTTGTGTTCAACACACGAGATAAAAACTGGCTCCATATTCCCAGACAGTGTAAATGTGTATAAGTGTGTGTAACTCAAACACAACTTCACACAACTGGTTTAATTTGCAGTGCCATTCCCTTCAGTAGATTTGTAACAACAGCAAACAAGTGGAAAAGAAAAAAACACTTGTGAGTCTCCACTGAACTTGTGTTGAGAATATTTCTACTTTTGCTTCTGACTGGGCTGCGACACTCTTCTCTGTGTGGAAGTTAGAAAATAAGGAGCTGCAGCATCTTGTCGCGTTTCCTTGACTCGGAGTCGTTTTCATCTTTGCAGGGCAATCGAAATACGTGCTGTAGTTTTTTTTTTGCGCTTTGAGACAGTCGCTCCTCATC
The DNA here is from genome assembly GCA_026259375.1 of Verasper variegatus. Taxonomy (NCBI): domain Eukaryota; kingdom Metazoa; phylum Chordata; class Actinopteri; order Pleuronectiformes; family Pleuronectidae; genus Verasper; species Verasper variegatus. The sequence continues at coordinate 4,018,369 of CM048044.1, read as the reverse complement.
GTCTCGTTTTAACTCTGAGTGCTTCTCATCTGCGGATGGCGATGTTCACTCACAGTCACTTTACTTTCCTCTGGAACTTTCTGTTGATCGACCGTGGTCACTATCTTTGCTCTGCGCCGCCTGCACAGCTCTCGTCTGATGCCGGGCTACAGTCTTCGCTCGGTGTTTACCAAAGCCCAGTGGATATTTGCTCTGGCTGCGGAGGCATTGTCAAGTAGCTAAATAAGCCTTCAATCAAATGACTGATTTGTACAAAGGATCAATTCAAGAGATTGCTTCTCAAAACATTTCGACACGCTTGAAGTTAAATACACGTCTGAGTAGATGAAAAAACATCCAGCGTTTTACGGGATGTGATTTTTCTGAGTTGATTACATTTCACTGGACCAGATCTCCGGTGAGCCGCGATGTGCCAGGAAAAAATAACAAATTCCAGCAGAAGGCAACTGAGGGACGGCGCTAAGATAACAAAACACCCGGTGGAAAATAATATTGGTTTTTTTTTTTACGCATTCGTGGTCTTTTTGTTTGTGCTGTGGTTTCAGAGAATTTCCGAGCCCCAGCAAAGTGCACTTAACACACATATCTTTTATTTGCTGCCGTAGATTTGTTTGTCGTTGCTGTGCTCCAGCCATGAAATGTTGGCGATAACAAAAGAAGAGAAAGTAGAAGTGGAGGGAAAAAATGAACTAAATTCATGTTTCTGCAAAACCTGCCCAGGGCCACAGCGGAAGATCCCATTTTTTTTTCCTCCACAAAAATGACTTTGCGTTATCTGAATGCTGCCGAATGCATCACTGTCTGTGAGGATGAGGGAACAGCAATGCCTCCACTTTAAAAAAAAAAAAAGAAGCTGCTCCAGGGACGAAATCACACCACGCTGTTCCCTCTCAGCGCATGTTCCCCGAAGCACATCGCTGCTTTAAAGGAGGGAAATTTGCATCTAATAATGTGGACACGGAGTCTAAAGGGTCAACGCAATCCATTTAAGTTGTTACCAGTCCCGGAGAAATCACAGTGTACCCGAACAAAGCGTCCGTCCCTCGCTGCGCTCAATTTAAATGAGTGTATATACAGTACCTGCCTGCGAGGGAAGGCTCCTAATCATGTACAGCGTGCGTTTATGCTTACCTGGCACGTATGCACACACAATAATAATCAAAACAACAATGGGTGCTTTTAATGCATTGGTGAAGGGTCAGGCAGTAACATTGTGTGTGTGTGTGTGTGTGTGTGTGTGTTAGCCATTTCCAGCAATTACAACAACATCAAATCACTCGTCTACTAACCAGCGGCTGCATTATTCACTTTCATTTAACATCCGCTCTCAGAGTCCAGCTCCACAAAAGAGGAATGTTTTTCAGATCGTTACGTGTCCATGTACAAATACGTCTTTTGAATACATTTATCAGCTCGGTGGCCGGAGCCTGGAGAGAGATTTAGATGAAGGAACCCTGAGGATGAAAATGGTACGAGGGGGAATGAAAGGCACCAGAAGGAGGAGGAGGCTCAGATAGATTGTGGCTCGTCCTCGCATGTTGGCAGCTTTTGTTAGACCTGGCAGTTTTATTTATAAAGCAAATTACATAGAGGTATATTCAATATGCTGAACAAATAAAATAACAGAGTCAATGTAAAATCAAAAATCAAAAGAATAAGTAAAAAGAGAGACGAGTACAAAAGAGGTGAAAAAGGTACGAAGGAGGAATCGGTGTAAAAATCATAAAAGGCTAAATGAGAGAAATAATAAAAACTTAAATAAAGTGAAAGTGAAATATTTTAGTCAAAGTTACTTGTCAACAAAAAACTTTTTCCACTCTGCTACAATTCTGACGACGCAGCCCAAAGCCCAGCGGGCAGTTGGTTCCGGCGCCGTTAGCTCGCCAGCCGCTGCTAGGATGTCGTTATCAATCCTCTCCAACCAAACACAGACGCGCTTTGCTAGTTTTGCGTGACCGGGACTTCCTCCCCCCCCCCCCCCCCCCCCCCCTTTGTAACACAAATAGCTATCCCTTTGTGCTGGTGTTGGATTAACCAGCCACAAACAAAAACAGCTTATGGTAACACTCTCAGCGTCATTGTGACTCGGTTCATGTCGACACTGGCAACCGGAGCAGAAAAAAATGAATACTCTCGCAGCTGATATCCGGCGGCTCAGTCTCGGCCCCGTGGAGACGCTGCTTTATTCCCACAGTGGTGACTACGGCTCAGACCAGTCAGCTTTGACACTGACAACCAGTGGCGTTCGTGGGGGCAGGAATGGGCTGCCCTTTCTCCTCTTGGGTGCAAATTGCCCTTTTCAACTGGTAATCAAAAGTTTTCAGGCCCTGCCCCGGCCCTTTCATAGGCCATGACCTTCTCTGGCTCATTTAAGTCACAGCTGAGGCTTTTTATTTATTTGTTTTGCCCGTGCTCCTGGAAAACCGCCTCCGCGAGACACTGCTGACAACTTATTATTGAATGTGAAATAATCCATGGCGTCATTTTGGCCGTCCGAAAGGCCGCCGTCAACTGAAGAGCCCTTAGTTCATCAGAGCTGGAAGGAAAGGAAGTGAATGTTATCGTTAAAAGAAAACTCCCCATGCTGCTCTTCCCCCATCAACTGAAGTCAGAATATGTCTCTGGGTGGAAATACTTCAGCGCTTCTGGCCACAGTGATAGCGGACAGCGAAAGATGTCTCTCACCTCTTTTTCTTTTATGGCAGGAAGGTTGAAATTCAGCAAAATATGTTCCTGGCAGCACGTTGCTCTTATATTTACCGTCTCTAAAAACCCCACTAACCTTGTTTTGGCTACTTTGCAGATATGTGTTCAGGCTTTTATGTAATTTTTATTTTCTGAAGTTGCACGTCGCCGTCACACATCCCAGAATCCCAGACTCAACAGAGCACTAACTCAGCGACGGACCAATCTCTCATAACAGAGCAGAGATTATTAATCCTGAATTCTGCTGAGGGGTTATCGGTGCCATGACAGCGTGATTGCCATATCAACAAAAAACACACACTCACAGTATATTGTTTTGTCCTTTTAGCGTTGCCGTGTGGCTGGTGTGTGAAGAAACAACCTTTCACTCTCACATCCACACATCCACCTATTTTACGACCTAGATTAGCGAGTGTACGCTGGGTTTTTAAACATGCAGTCCTGATTCAACTGAGAGGCTCTCTCACCTCCCAGTTTAACCAGTGTTGCATCTTGCATGATCCGAGAATAAACTATTTACGGGGCAGCAGCCAGAAGTTCAGCGCGCGTCAACATTTTGTGCCTGGAAAAAGTACAGCCATTAGCGTCTAGACAACTAAAATAAAGATGAGGAAGAAGAAGAAGAAAAAGGTGTGGGGGCCATGTTTCCATCACTGCTGATTGGAGCAGGAGATGATAAAAACCTGTCAAAGGTCGCGTCCATTGACGGACAGGGGAAAACATGCCACACAGAAAGACCCTGGTTGGACCAGAGTTCGAACCCAGAACCTTTCTGCTGTGAGGTGTCAGTGTTAATTGCCGCCAGCTCTCAAAAATGATAGAATAGAAACATAAATACCCCCAAAACAAATGGTCAAATGAATAAAACCTCAAAATATACATGTACAGATAAGACAGCAGCACCTGTAGGGGGATAAAAAGCAGTTATCAGCAGCAGCAGCAAGAAAAAAAGACCCTTTGTTAAAAAACCTACTGGGCGTGTTTGCTCACTTATGTCAAGAGCGAGAGATTCATTGATTCCGTTGAACTGTTCTCGACCTCAGACGTCTTGATTGGATAGAAGAAGTGTCTGAGATGTCCACACTCGATATCAAGTGGAGGAGATGGTCTGATTAACCAGGAAACTGATCTGAGATGTCCTGATGTATAAACTATGTCAAACTTTATTTCACGACGTTTTATCCCAATGATTTTCTTTTTTCTATTGACGATATTGATTGTGGAGTAAAACGACACATTTCCGGGCTCAGGCTCCTCTGGAAAAAAGCCAGTTTGCCGAGTGTACCAGCAGAATCCGTCTGTTGACGTGTGTCTGTGCTCTGTTTATCTGTCTGTGCTGGCAGCCACTCGCAGTTATTGTTGTTTGCTTGTTGGAGACGGCTGCTGAAGATGTCACTCTCTCCTCAGCAGAGCCGCCGCAGCTGCTTAGCATACATCACGGCTCTGCTGGTGTGTCCTGTTGTCTGTCTGTGCGGCGTGATGGAACAGCAGGATGTCACCGTCAGCCCAACAGGTCCCTCCGTCTCTCACACACACACACACACGCACGCACACACACACCTGAGCTGGACCTGCTGTCTGTGCACCTCGCCGTCTCTGCTCAGCCTCATCACTCCACTCTGCAGCGGTGGTCCAGCACAGACCAGTCCTCTATAGCATCATATCTTTCTTCTTCTGTTTTTCTTTCATCACTGTCACCCCACCCCCCAGCAGCATCGCTCTCTCTTAGCTTTTAGCTCTCAGTCATCCTCCGTGTCTTTTTACTCTGTCCCTTTCTTCCCGTCACCTCCCGCCAACCTCATCCCCTTTTCCCTTTCTCTCGTCCTCGCCCCCTGGTCTCCTCCTTCTCTCACGCCCCAGTTGGGGAGTACAATGAGATGGCAATAGCAAGGCTGTGGTGTGTGTGTGTGTGTGTGTGTGTGTGTGTGTGTGTGTGTTTGTCTGTGTGATGTCACACTACAGAGGCTCTATAGTAGCTCTCTCTTTTAATCCCCGCGCACACGGACCACACTGCTATTTTAAGATTCTATAAACCTTTTCAAAGAAGCATCAAGGGGAAAGCTTGTTCATGTGGTGTGTTCTGAGTGTTTGGGAAGAAAGAATCTGTGGGGGAGCGACTGTTTAGGTATGTTTGCACATGTGAGCGTGTGTTTTCTTTCTCCTAGTTAAAAAAGCTAATAACACATGAGCCTGAGTTGTAACTGAGTCTGGATCCGACAGGTATGTTTACTTTTTTCCCTAAACTTGATCAGAAATAAAATATATTGATTTTCCCCGTCAACCCCCGTCGGGCATCCACCCTGATCTCAGCCATGCACTGAAATACGGACATTTCCCTGAAACCTTCTGGAGAGGTTGTGTGTGTGAGAATGCAAATGTCCGAGTTAGTTGCTGTGGACTTTTTCCTGCCCCTTCCACCCTAGAGCTGGTGTGAATATACAGCAGGAAAATGTCTGGGATATTAACAGCAAACGCGCTGATGACGTTGTCTTTAAATCGTTACGCTCATGCATGTAACGAGATTCGAGATTTGATGTTGAATCTATTTGTTGATTTGCTCCAGATGAGTATTTTCAGTGGCTACTACCAGATCCCACGTTTTCCTTCTAGTCGGTCCCATCATGATGTGAGAATCTCAAGGAGAAGTCAAGTTGAATATTTAGAAGTGCAGCTGATGCCGTGTTAATAAAACAGGCCGGATCTCAAGGCAATAAACAGACAATAAACCTTGCAGTAAACCTGGCTCCAAGTATATTGCGCGCTTATTATTGCCACAGCAATATAATATCTCCAGTCCTGAACTGTCTGATGTATTTTCTTTCATCATATTTAAATGTGTTACTCACACAGAGGAGCAGTTGACTGGATGCGGTGGCACTCGGGCCTGGGTTTCTGAGCAGATTGCCCCTCTGAACCTCGGGGAACGTGGACGGAGAACTCTGCCTCTCTGTCTGCACCTGGACTGGAAGAACCGGATTAGCTTTTAAAACACCAGGAGACTCTCAAGGTCATGATAGAAATATTATAACCTCACCTGTCAGAGCAGCAAATATCCAATCCAAAAATCGGGCTGTTCTATTAAGCATTGCTTGATATTCGATATAAAAAAAATAACAAATCGCTAAATATTCACACTGAACAGCCAAATCTAATTCAACCGACACAAGTCTTAATCTGCTCCAGCCCTCGTATTCACTCCGCTCTTGTTGTGATATCTTCCATTTCCTGAGGGAAACATCTGGCTCTTTACTTCCCAGCATCCAGGTGCTTTGTCTCTCGGAGGTTTGGTGTTTGGAAAAGCAGTCTTTGTTTTTAGTCCTTCTGCAGTAATGGAATCATTTGTTCTCCTTTTAAGTAAATAACATCATAATGTTCATATCATCCAAGTGAAAGTCCTGCATTCAAAATAGAACTAAATACATACTTATAATATGTGTTGTTGGCATAATAAACTTAGAGTTTTTATTAGAATATGTAGGTTGGGTTAGTAGGTTATACTGTCAGTGCTTTGAAGTATATTATGATATTACACAGCAAGTAAGTAAACATTATTAAATACACACATTTGGGTTCAGAGCGACGTCGTAAAGACACGGTGCAGAACCAGCCTCGTGATTGACAGTGATTCAGTACAGCGACAGGAAATGATTTAACGCAATAACTTGTAACTCCTGTAAAATATAAGATACTTGCCTCTTGAATGCAGTAGTATTGTGTAGTACTGTACTAAAGTAAAAGTACTTGCACTACCAGTGCAGTGGTTTTTGGGGTCTTGTTCCCCACTAACAAACGTGCTGCCCCCTCCTTCCTCTCCCCTACCTTACAACCGTCCCCAGCTTTTTCACTTCAGTGGAACTCTGTGCTTTTCCTGAATGTGCTTTGAGTGCTTTCTTTCTTAATAGAGACCGTTTCCTACATGAAATCTACAACCTGCCTCTTGACATTATCCCCACAAGCCTCCTTAAGGCGTTGCTTGATACCGTCGGCCCAAAGTGTCAGCTCCACTGTAAATAGCTCCATGGCCACTGGGGCTGTTCCGTCCTGTTTCATACACGGGAAGTTTCAGACTCATCTCCATATTGCTGCTTTTGTACTTGAAGTAGCAGGACATGTTTTTGAATGGAAGCAGTTTACTAGAAATGGAAAATGAGTGTAGTTTCAGGAGTTTTGAAACAACTGCTGGTTCTGACTGTGCTGGTCTCTTTCAGCGTGTTCAGTTATAAGTGACGGTCTTCAGAACAGGGCTGGTGTAAACAGAGCTGTCCCCGGCTTAGCGCAAGTCATAGTTAGGGGACTGAACCAGTTTGCCTGTTTTTCATCTGTGTCGTCAAAGTTCCACTGGGTTCAATCCCAAAATATATTTCTCTCATGCAGTTTGTTTGCTGCATCACTGAGTCATATTATTGAGATTTACATTTCCTTTCATTGCGTCCCTGCTAAAACCCATTGATCAGGACAATTTAAAAGCTCTATTTACATCAGTGTGTTCACTAGCCCCAAAACTATTTTTAGATTAAAAAGGAATAAATCTCAAGGTTTTTGGAATTCCTTTGTCTGCCTTAGTTATTCTTTAAAGAAATACTGTATCTTTGACCATGGAGCCGGCTGCGCTGAACCTTATAAATATTAATTCAGACCTTGCAGCTATAATCTGCAACTTTACGCATGTTGTCACCCTCTCCAGTGTCCGGGGGGATTTGAAATTATATTTGAACTACAACAAAGACGGCAGAATTGATATGGACGACTCCGTGGAAGGATTTTATTCTATAAGCCTTTGTAAAACCTGAAAAAGGCTCCAGCTCGCCACAGTCAATTTAATAGCAGAGTTGGGAGATAATGTCAGACTAAGTTAATTAAAGTTCAACTTTAGAAATCCCAGTGGGGGTATGTGTCCTTTCCATGTGACCCCTACAGCCACTGTGCAGCTGATAGACTGTGCTGTCTGTGGTAAATGCACCATAAACCCTACTCCTACCCCAAATCTAATTCTAACCCTAAACATACAAAGGAAGCGCACCACTGCAGAACCAAAACAGACAGAGGATTATCGAAATGGCGGATGGCGGAACAACATGGGGTAACTGTGGGATAGCAGTAACCTGTTGCAATCTGGTTCTGATCAATATCGCCGTCAAATTGCAGCTTCACTGATCGGCCATGTTAGATATCCCCGAAAGTCGACAATTCCAACCACCGGACCCCCTCAGTCGTCTTGTCATTCTTTTTCTTTCATTCAGTGGATGAGTTAGTGCTCCTCTCTTTCACTTTTGTTTTACACTTAGTATCTGTCAGTTAGCGTATTGGGAAAAACTTTGCTTTGTTACGTGAGCGTTGCTGTCACTGTCAATATCCCGCAGAACGCTTCTCCAAAATATGCCGGTACGGCCCTATTTTTATATTTTACTCTCACCGCCTTCATGTGCACTACCTGCTCAGGCCTAGACAGACACTGTTAGCCACTAGCTGGGGAACATACTGAATCATTTAGTTGCTAAAGAGCCAAATATTTCCCCCGGGATCTGGTGGAGACCAAAATCTGAGCTATATATATCAACTTAAAAGGTTATGACATGTCGATATTGAATTCACAACCTGTTTCCGATGCCCCTCGATGGACAAAGCATGCAGGTTTAAAAGTAACCTGCATGTACTTCACTGAAAAACCCAGAATTTGTTAATATTGAAAAAGTTTTCCATCCCTGAAGTTTAACTGCTGGACACAGGGTGTCTCTAATGTAGTTGAAAAGTCTCACAAGAGTTTTCAGAGGTGCACATTAAACTTGTGTAAGACTTAAACTTGAACGTGATTTGCTCCCAGAACATTGGTCACAGAATCATTCTGGTGTTAAACTCCATCAGCAGAAGAATGTGAAAACAGCCCTCTAGTGGCAAACTGCGATTACCGTTCATACTTCTCCACAGTGAAGGTCAAACATCCAGGTGAAGTAACAGTGAGAAAACAAATGTAATTCTCAGTTGTGGGGTCCTTGAATTGACACTTTATGGATCTTCTTGAGAAAAGCCTCTCATGCGTTTGACCAATCAAACATCTCGAGCCCCATTTCCAGTTCTGAAGCCCCTGCCTGTTATCTCCCCCCGCCCCCCCTCCACTGGATTACCATAAATCCTTGCACATATGGATCCTCTTGCACGCAGCCAGAAGGGTAACGTGCTGCCAGGCGTGCATCCATCCTGTATCCAGAAAGGTGCACCGCATTTCCCCCCTGTTGGCATGTCTTCATCGTTCTCCTGCGCTGCCACGGCACTAATGTGATGCGTCAGGTCTGCCATAGCAAGACTTAACATTCTGTTGTTAAGTCTTTAAACTTCAGCTCATATATCTGGAAAAAAAAAAGAGTTCACGTCATTCGGTGCCCAGTAATTTTTCCAATGCAGCTGTATTCGTGGCTTTGTGTAGATTATTGGAATCTCTTATTGTATTTGGAAATCCGGTTGATCTGCTGAGTGCCTCTTCTCAATAGCAGCTTTACGTCCTCTGGAGCTTTGCCGATTAGCTCCCACAGACGCCGCCGCTCGGAACAAAGAACTTAATAGCCTTTTGTGTCACGTTGGTCCAGTCGACATAAAGATTATCTCTTACTGCTGAGGTTTGATTGTGATGATAATGGCCCGTGATGTCAGATTTGATAACGACTGCAGTGACACTTATGGTAATAGTGATGAGGCGAGCGGTCGAGTCGCTGTTAAGACCACAGAGCTCTGATGGAGGGAAACGGGGCGTCGCGGCGGCTCTGAGGCCGTTTGCTGTAATTACATTTCTTATTGAAAAGGATTTTATATGCGTCTGTGCAATAATCATATTAATGAACAGTAAACATAGGTAGAGAAAAACAACACTGACATCAATAATGTAAACATCTGCTGTGTAATTAAAATGGCTATGTATGTAGAAGACAGCGTCATTAGGAACCAATATTATACATGATAGACAATGATGCAGGATTTTAATGGGAATTCACAAGGAGAAAATGGGAAAGACAAACAAATATCAAATAAACATCAAGCCACAGTGAAAAAAAAATCAATTTGTGATATTCTTTCTTTCCATAAAACAAATGAAAAATGGACAACCGCCCCACAAGTGGCTATGCATTGATGCAGGACTGAACTGTGCGGCTGCAGCGCTGTCCTCTGAACCACGTGAGATCTTTAACCCGTCGTTACGCTTGTACTAATAAGGGGCGAGAGGTTAAAAGACTTAGTGTGAGGGTTAAATGGTTTGTCTGGTGACAGGCGCATTAAGCTTATACCACCATTTCTCTCAGCTAATATTGGATCACTGAATCCTCTGTGATGGACGAGCTACTGACTCAAGGGTACCCTGCGGAGCTTTTGACCTCTAGTCTTGTGTGTGTGTGTGTGAGTGGGTTTCTGTTTTGTGTGTATTGGTTTATGAGGAAAAACCCCTCAGTGTGTTTGTTTGGCCTTGAGGTTAGACTGTGTATTCTTTGTGACGAACACTGTAAACAAAGTTCTAATTGTTGTTTACAAGAAACTTCCATAGGGAATTGACGACTGCGAGCAGGTTACCGTTGTTTGTGTGTGGACTTTAAAGTTTGTCTTTGCCGTAGTGTTCGTGTAGCGGCACCATGGCATCGAACCCCAGCTAAAAATTATTTGATGTGACATTTTTAGTTTGGTCCGTATCCCATGCATTGACATGGAGAGGGGCGGGGCTTATGGCCATAATTGCAACCAGCGATCGAGACACGTTGGCTTCAGTTTTGTGGAGCTGCCATTTTTATATAAAGTTTATTTTTGTGACAAATTTGGCCTGACTCATTTGGTTGAGCCTGACTTTGCAAGTAGGAAGCTGATCAATGTTAATCTTTTAAATGCAACAGTCAATGATTTCTCCATTTAAAGTAATGCAATAGTTTATGTAAAGTTTAACAATCTCTAATAATTGGATAGAAACTCAATGAGGTCACTGGATGTCAATCAACCAGACTTTATTTATACAAGATACGAAATGAAACACTAAATGAAAAAAGAAAAGTGAACAGAATAGAAAAAAATGGAAATATATTTAAAAACAGGATTTAAAAAGAATTCAACCCTAAGGGAGAATAGATGTATTAAAGTGAGTAAAATAAAAAATAAAAAAAGATAATTGAAATGGATATAAAGCAAATTTCCACATGTAGCACTAACTTTTGACCACTTGACGATCATGTACCTTCAGCGAGGCCCGGTGTGACCGACCAAAAGTTCTGTAAGTGTTGACACCTCTGCAGAAGGGCTGCTGCTGATGCACTCACTCACTGTAATTGCTATGTGAACAAAGGGGTACATTCTCCAGGGCACGCGCTCCCTATAGGTTGCGTAGCTCACAACTTTTTCGATTGTCTAATAAGCCAATTACGGCAACAGGCACACAAGCCAATCAATCGTAGTTAGTAAGTGTTTGACAAAGTTGCAGGATTTGAGGGACCAGAAGCTTTTGCTGCTTCGTCGTCTCACATCAATCATCTCTCAACTGTGAGCAAAACTGCTGAGGACGAGTGTGGGTTCTTCTAGTCGCCTCTATCTAAACTAGAAAGGGGGAGAAAGAGGGAGAGAAGGAATGGAGAGAGAGAGAGAGAGAGAGACCTTTGTATTCATGCGTTATTAGACTGATTGTTGTAATGATTATAGTAACAGTCATTCTAATAGGAGTAACTGTGTTATTTAAAATAACACTACTAATCATTGCAGCGCCAATTTGTACTAATGATAATGATTATACTTATTATGGTTATTATTATTATTATTGCATGTGACACCGAGCTGAACCAGTCACCTTTACTTGATCCTCTCTTTTATATAATCAATACATCAGGGTTGTATTGTTTAAAAACGATGTAAGTTGTCATGGTTACAGATGTTGAATAACATTAAGTGTATGAAGGCGTACGATATCAACATAAGTCGCTGCACAGATAAGCTGCTGTACCTCTCCACAAAATAGACGGATACAATAAATGATTGCACTTGCATACATGCATAGTGGTATTTCTCGTCCCCTTTTTCCTGTGCGGAGCCATATGTGCTGAGAGCACACGCCTCAAGGCATCCACCATCCATGTGCTTCACATGTTCTACTCAGAGAGGAGAGGAAGGTGGGACAAGGGAACCAGACACAGAAAAGGTGGAGAAAACGGGAGACTTGAGTGAAGCTTGTGTCGGAGACATGCTGTGTTGGTGTCAGTTCCACTTCTCTTCCTCCATGTGAAGAAGTTTCTCTCTCCCACGGAGGGAAAACACACCAGCTGGTCCTGAGAGAGAGAGAGGCGGAGTGAGAGAGATGAGTGATGGCAATAATAAGGAGGCGAGTGCAGGTACAAGAGGAGTTAAAAACAGAAAAACAAACAAAAAAAGGAGCAGAATCATAGATTTATTAATATAACACTACATGCTGCAGTGATGTCCAATTATATGTCACGGAGCGCTGATTCCTCTTGGCAACGTGCGGCGTTTCCATTCAGCCACACAACAGAGCACTTTCTCAATATTTGTTCTCGTGTCCCCGGTGACATTTTATTTAGTCTGAAGCATACAGTGCAGAGAGAGCTGAAATGGCAAGCCATTGATCGTGTGCAATATTAAACTCACAGCCCATCGTCCCAATTCAGCAAAGTATCGCTGTGCTTGTTCAGGAGATCATTTATAGATGACTCTCTCCCTGCAGTCCTTTGGCATTCTGGGATTTTACAGTCACTCCACAGCGGCTGATATCACTGGTTATCCACCTTCAGGCGGAGAGGGTGCAGCTAATGAGTGAAATAACCTCACATGTTAATTAGGTGGAAGAGAAATGCTGTAAATGGTCTGTTTCAGATCCTCTATCGCGTCTCTCCATTGCAATCAGGAAATCTTGCTTTCATTGCATTTGATTTGACATCACCAAGGCGCAGATGCAGGAGTGCGGCCGCTGCGACAACAAGTGAGACACAATCCCTTGAGTTTGTTGATTAAATGAATCTTTTCCTTGTTGTGGTTCTTGTGGCGGTTAGTGAACATTAACAGGGAGACTGGCTCTCTCTCTTGGAGCCAGGTCGGAGGAGGGAGAGGAGCTCGTCGTCAAGCTGTAGTCCTGGCGCCCGTTGTTGGAGTAACCTCCGAAGTCTGTTTAGGCACAGCCTGAAGGAGCAGCAGGACGCCGCCGTCTTGTGGCCTCACCACCTGGGATATCACTGTATGTTCTGATGGCGATACTACAGTAGAGGTTTAGTGCAGCTACGTAGAATTAATCCAGGTCACTGGGTCCTCGACAGATCAAGGATTTTAATAGTCCCCTCTGCTGCACTTGGCTTTTATGCAACCCATGTCTCCTACAAAGTAAAATGTATATATGGTACTCAGTAGAGCACGAAGCTCCACCGAAGCCCAAGAGCCGCCTTAACTTCAACAAGCACAGATATCAGTCCTCTAAATGTGACTGATTTTTTGCATTAAGATCCATGAAACGAAAAAGTTTCCCCCCCCAAAAAGAATTCCTGAATGTGCCCCCTGATCTGGATCTGCACCGAATTTACTGATCCTCACAGGTTGGGGAATAATTGTGGTCGGGTTTGATACAGAAAATGTTCACTGTGACTTCTGACACATGTTTATTCACATGAAACCAGAACCAAGTGCTTAGTTTGCCTAAAACTGAGCCGCAGACGGAAGTCAGGATGCAAACCTGCGCAGTCTGTGGTGTTGTGCTCTTTGTACGTCTGCCGTCCACCTCAGTTACCTGATGCTGGTACGATGCTTCCAAAATGTTTTTATTTATTATATTTGAACATAATTATACTTTAATAAAAGGAGACAGAGGTGGTTTTATTGAAGGCGCTGTCCTTCTGTCTTCGTCAGCTTCTCCTCTCTGTCGAGCGGTTGAGCCGAGTGTTACTGAGCTGCTGGTGAAGAAAAGGGTTCGTGTCTCCAAATCTGAGGTTGTGGTTCTTTCACAAAAGTCCTGCTGTGTTGAGATGAGAGGGGAGCTGCTGCGGCAGGCACAGGAAAGCACCTCGGGTTCATGGTCACGTGAGAGCATGAGAGGGGCCCGCTGATTGACAGGTGCTGTTCCTCCTTTAGTGAGCTGAACCTTTATTAACTGGAGGCTGTGTTCAAAGGAATAATATTATTGATATGTACTGTGGAACTGCTGCTTATCCAGAAGTTTGCTGGTCCTTCTCCATGTGTGTGTGAGAACATCCGACATGATTTACGTGGCAGAATGTGTCTTCCTACGGAGCTAAGAAGAACCAAAGGCAGGTGGTAATATTTTCCAGCTGGCCTGGAGACCCCGAGAGACACTCGATGAGTAGGTGGAGGAAGTTAACAGGGAAAAGTCTCTTATGCGTCATGAATCTAACTGTAACCCTGAGAAACACCAGCACCTACATGAAATGTACATCTTTGTATCGGCAGCATCAATGTGAGCAAGAAGCTGGAACTGACATTGTCAATTTAGTATTAAATTGAGAATTATAATAGAATATAATCTTATATTATAGAAAAATACAAATAAATAGTTTTTTTTCAGCCTCTCAGATGTGAGCATTTGCTGCTTTGCGGTTTGTCACATCATTTTAATTTGAACAAATCTCACACCCTCATTGATGTTCGTCCTCTAGAAATGTTTTTTGTCAAGAAACACCTATAACACCCCATCATGCTTTGTTAAAGAAAGTGAAAATCAGCTGTTTTTGCACAAATTCTGCTGACAAACAAACTGCGATGCAAACACAACCTCCTCGACGGACGTAATAAACTGAGAAAGTGGCTCCATTTATATAAAACAAGGGGTTATTTTGTCTTTTTGAACGTACTGTAAACTGGCTATTAGTTTAATTTTTGGGGGGGAAATGAGAACAAGAAGAGAAAAGAGAGATGCAAACGATGATGATATAGAAGACACCAGATGATGGGGGTGAGAGCGGGGAAGACGTATTAGTCAGGTAGTGGGTAGATGGTGGGATTTATTTCTCTATTTATATCCAGGCAGAAGTTGAGAGAGTGTGCATGTTATTTTTCATGAAAATTTCCCAGCCAGTCAATAATTCACACCGGCAACCTTTGAGTCACAGTCCCACTCCCCTGACCTCCATCCAGCGCTCTGACTCACTCCACATAATGCTCCATACACAAATCAGGAGGATGTGCTGCATGAAAAACGAAGCATCCGCAGCGTTAACATGACAGATGCCTTCGATTATAAACTCACTGCTAATTCATGGTAATAAATATAACATTCATGAATTCTATTTTATAAAACTTCAGATTTCCTTCCACGTTACATTCTGCGTTAGCTCAGGAAGCTCATTGTTCCTTTGTTGAACGTCGTACGTTTAATGTTTTCGTTCCTGCTGCCGACGCTCCGCTCTCCATTTGAGCTGCTGCCCTTGAACTATTAAGTATTTGGTGCGCAGCCTCAATGAGAGAGAGAGAGAGAGAGAGAGAGAGTGAGAGTGAGAGCGAGTGAGCGGCAAAGTTGCGATGAGATGAAGAGACAGACAACAGAGTGGTGCAAGGATAGATGGAGTGAGAGCGAGAGAAGAGTTGTGTTGTGTTTCTGAGGTGATGCCCACTTTGGCAAGTCACACTCCCTTCACCGCTCTGTTCTGCTCCGCTCCACTCTGCGTGGGTTGTTGCTGTATAAATAACACTCTCAGAGCAGATCAGAGGGAGAGAAAGAGACAGGGAGAGGACGAGGGAGGCAATAACGGCAGAGAGAGGGAGATGGCGAGGGAGACAGGGGAGGAGTGGGGGGGGACGCACGGGGGAAGCAAAGTGGGAGAGAGAGAGAGAGATATGGAGAAACACAGTTGATCAGAGTGAGATTAGATGTTGAAGAGGAAGAGCGAGCGATGAGAAATGAACTGCAGAGAGAGAGAGAGAGAGAGGAGAGATTGAGAGGGCTTGTGGAATAATTGAACCATATATGGTAACATTAAGCACGAGGCGATTTGAGAGGATGAGAGAGGGAAAGAACAAGTGTGAGAGAGAAATGGATGTGAAGATGTACACTACGAACAGCATGAACCCTTCAGAGAGAGAGAGAGAGAGAGAAGTGTGTGTGTGAGTGTGTGCACGCTGTCATGACATGGCCTGTCTTAGGCGGTAGTTAGTCATGAGGAAGATGATTAATAGTGTAAAGATACTGCAGCAGCTCATCACTGCCAAACAGCAGATCGACGATTTGTCTTTTGCTCACATGCACAGCGGCTAATTCTGACGGACATTTAACAGTGAGATAAACGTGACGCAGAAAATGACAACTGGTAAATCTGTTGATTTTAAACTGGTATTAAAGTTTTAAAGGCTTCCATTAGACTTTAGAGCCACCATCCTGTTTAGTTCTATACCGAGGCAATATCCAAAGACAGAGGCCTTGTTATGACAGTTATTTTAGTCAGGAAGCGCAAACTTGTTCTTGCAAGGGAGCGTTTCAACTTCGTACTATGTGCTTGTAACTGCTTTCTGTTGTGATTGTAAACTTCGTGGATCATATTCACCAGTGCTGTCGACATGTGTGCGAATTCTGACACTATATAAACACCGTACCTGAAAAAGCATATTCTCTAAGAATGCACTAAGATGAATTTATTCGTGTACAGTCGAGGCGGATTGACTTTGTCTAGGCCACTAAGACGAGATGAGAGACAGGCGCATCAGTTAAATTCTACTGTTCCTCCCAGTTGTTATATTTAGTTTTGCTTTAAGGTTAAACTGGGTTCCTGGAAATGATGCCTGCAAAATATGCAACTGATTTTGTTTAATGTTTAATTGTAAAAACAGGCACAAAGTAAAACGTTCATCTTTGGTCTTTTGTAAAACAATACAGAGGCTGCCAATAAAACGAGTTTCTAAGAGCTGTGTTGCTACAGAAGTTAGAGTTGAGTTTGTTACACGTAGGCGTCGTGCGACCACATCAGAAATCTGTTCCAGACGACCCAGGTGAGACAGCGGCTCTCACAGAAAGTGGTGAGATCATGTTCATGCTCATCAAACCACCCTGAGACCCGTCGTGACCTGTGGACGAGGGCGTCGTCATCCCGGGGAAGAGAACACTCTCATCAGGATGCAAATGTTTCATCACAGGATAAAGGTGAACACTCGGAACAACTCTGTATTGATTTACAGTCACCGCCTCCCTCTGAGGGGGACACGTGGACCCGAGCCCTGCCAACAGAATGACCCCAACGCAGTCACCCCCAGCCCCTCACTGTGGAGGTCAAGCATTCAGGCCGCTACTCGCCCACTTGTTGAGAACATGGTGACGGATGACTCATCCGACCGGATCAGTGTTTTTTTCCACATCTGCCTTTCAAATGTGCATCGGTCTTTTTAAATGAGGGGGTTTATGGACCTTGCTGTAATATCCCTCTCTATGCAGATGTCCACAGACTTCCTGCTGACGCGTATTGCACTGACATTCTCAGAAGCGCTTCAAGGGACATCACTCCAAACTTTTAAATAATTCTTTTAGTTTTAAAATTATAAACAAAGTGCATACTGTGCATAAACACACACACAACTAGAATGGCACTCAGTCTCCTTAAGCGCAATCAAGCTGCTCCAGATTTCACAAATTCATAGATATCAGTCCCCTCCATGTGCCCGATTTCTTTCAAGATCCAGGAATTGTGCCCTTGGGAAAATGGTAAATGTGGAAAAACACAATATTAAAGAAAGTTTTTCAAAAAAGGCCGTGGCCCCCAAGTAATATCCGGATTTGCCTTCCCTGTTGCAGCGCCCCTGGCCGTTCACTCCAGTCACTGATCCTATTGAAAGACTGGACAGTTGAGCAGTTTGTAATGAGCCTCCCTCTTCAAAGTCACTTCGATCTTTTCCTTTTGCCACCTTGATAAAAAATCAGGAGTCAACAGACCTCGCTCAGCGTTTTTATTCATGCCACAGAGGACGACTGAATGTTAAGTGCTTCATTGTGCCAGGCAGCGCACTGGTGTGCAGGCAACCGGATTTGTTATTCACTCAGGTTTATCCTTTTAATTTGTAACCCGTCTGTAAATATGTGGAACATCAGGGAAAGCGTGGTTCAGTTGTCATTAACCACTTTTATTGCAATAATTAAAAAGTTCTTATTAGCTGTGTTTACATCCGTGGCTTCAATTAAGCCGTTTCCCATCTGCTTCATGATTATTCTCCATCATCTCTATCCTCCATCTCATCTCGCTGTGGTTTGGCACTTTCACCTCATGGCAAGAAGGTTCTTGGTTCGAATCCCGGTTCTGCCGGGGGCTTTCTGTGTGGAGTGTTCTCCCAGTGCTATTGACGTTGGATGTTCACGGCCAAGACTTCATCTTCTGTCCGTCGCACACCGTTTACAGCAACTGCTTTTATAACGTGAGTCGGGCGACAGCGATAGGTGTTTTGGGTCCATTTTGTTTAAACAGACAGATTAAAAAGCTAAAAGCTGGTCCATGTCAGTTAATGTGTTCTGCCTCCTTTTCCGCTCCACACGGGCTGTTTACTTACCTCTCGCCAGGCGCCAGCTGGGATCGGCTCCGGCCCCCCTGCGATCCATAAACAGGATAATTGGTATAGATAATGGACGGATGGATTTCCTAGGGGATGAGTCTGTTTTGTGTTGTAAGTAAATAATAACAACGGTAGCCGACCTTTCCTATTCGTATGTGTGAGTGTAGTCTCCTTAGTTTTGGACATTAGGGGGTTGGGCAGTAATTATAATTGAGGAGAATATGAATGAAATTAATCCTGAAGAAACGTAATCATCGAACAGTGAAAGTCCATTTGTTTATATAAACTTGTTTGGAGGAAAAACTATTTGAAAGTGTGAAGTTGTAAACAAATATTAAACCATTATTAATTGCACTCTGGCTGTGTGTGTGTGTGTGTGTGTGTGTGTGTGTGTGTGTGTGTGTGTGTGTGTGTGTGTGTGTGTGTGTGTGTGTGTGTGTGTGTGTGTGTGTGTGTGTGTGTGTGTGTGTGTGTGTGTGTGTGTGGAGAAAATGAGCAATATGGAGGAAGATGGCCTACCTCGCTGCAGCAGTTTAATGATGGCCAGAGGTGTTGCTGGGCTAGATGATGGTGATGCATCCCAGAACATTGTTCTCCAGACCAGTACTAATCAGCTGTTATTGGTGCTGGGCCAGTTAGCAGAGGATTTGGATCGGAATAGTCTGAGAGAGGCCTACATCAGTGAGGCCAGTTAATGATGGCCAGGGGTGGTACGAGCCTGACACATCCTAAAAGATTACTTAACACATCAGCACGCTGCAGATGCTCCCATCACATGTTCGGTTATAGCTTTTTATAGATTATTAATAGAACTTGATTAGTTTTATTTAACACATGCAGGAGTTCGTACGTCACAGACGAGCCTCTGTCAGGAAAGTGTCGGTGCTCAATTTTCAGGATTTTGTACTTTCTGGTCAGGAGAGAAATGATTAGGACATTTTACATCGGGGATATGTCTCCAAAGATTCTTTATCCTGTGTGAATGAACCGTGAAATCCTGCACAGAGTCAAACTAATCCATTTTGAATAGTTTCATAGTCTCGACATCGAGGCTCGGTTCCTCTGCTGCGGCCAATTCAGTGCTAGTGCAAGTAAATACTGGCAGATTGGCGCAAGTCGAGGCTAATGCAGGTGCCAAGTGAAGTGTTGTCGTCATGTGATGCAAGCCTATGGCTCCTGTTGCTGTAATGAGAGCGGCTCAGCCTCACCCGGCTGCTGCTAATTGCCTTAATTGAGAGAGCGACCTACATCTGAGGGAGGCTTCGGTGGATCAGCGGAACAGCTGGCAAACCTGCACAAGGAACGGGAGGGAGGGAGGACGGACGGACGGACGGACGGACGGATGGACGGAACGAATGAAGGAGAAATTAGGAGAGACAGAACTGGATGTAGCACAAAAAGAAAAATGAGGCTGCTCTGTCTCTTAACAGATTGTTGAAATGAACTTCTTTTAAGCGTGACAACTTTCTAATAGCGCGTAAACTTTTTCTAGGCTTTAGCTTTCGAGCGCACATACTCCAGTGCACGCATCATGATTTTCGGAGCCAATTAGGCATCAAATGTGCCATCAAACCCAAATTTAACCAGTGGAAAGAGAGTGAGGGGGGAGAGGGTGCAAAAAGCAAGTCAGACGGATGGAAAGAGGGAGGAAGGGGACGGTAGGAGAAGGCTGCTGGTGACATCATGCTTTTAGAGCAGAGGCCGGCCCTCAGGCCAGCGCTGAATACACTCCTTACACTCTTGTGTACTTCCCTTAGACTGAATTATTCAACACATTCCTGATGGAGAGACTGGCTGTGACTGTGTGTGTGTGTGTGCGTGTGTGTTTCTGCATGTCTGGGCGCTGCAGTGCATGTGTGCATGTAGGTGCGTGCATGAATGCATTTGTCTAGAGAGCAAGTGAGGAGAATATAAGTTCTGTGTGCATACGTCGCCAAACGTGTGCTGGGACGAGTGTAGGAGAGAGAGAGAGAGTCATTGAGAGAGCGCGGTGGATGTGCATGTGGCGAAGTGTGCGCGCACACACACGTACACACGTCTGTCACGTCTGTTGAAGCAAACGTGGATCGTGTGTTTATCAGATAAATTTGTTCTGGTACTTTGTGTTCTCCTCCAAAAAGTAAATGGTTCTCAATCAGTCTTCTGTCTCTCCCCCAATCTCACTCAGCAGACCGCTCGTCACTGTCCTCCCCACAACACACACACACACACACACACACATCCACACACACACACACACACACACACACACACACACACACACACACACACATCCACACACACACACACACACACACACACACACACACTGTCTCCCTCACTCCGAGTTTTGGATTTTAAGCTGCCGTGCTCTTGTGTGCCCCCATTTCTTGTTTTTGTGTGTGTGTGTGTGTGTGTGTGTGTGTGTGTGTGTGTGTGTGTGTGTGTGTGTGCGTGCGTGTGCGTGTGAGTGTGGACAGTGAGTGGTGGGGTTTGATCCTGTGCTAATGATCTCCCAGTGGCTCAAACTTCTGTAAAGTGTGTTGAACAGGAAGGCAGAAGGAGGGCGGGAGGAGGGATGGAGCGAGGGAGGCGGAGGAGGATGTGGAAGTGAACAAGGAGCAGTGTCTGATCATCGTCGTCATCACTAATCCTCCCTCTCACCACTTCTGTGGAGTAAACCCCCCCACCTCCTCCCTCCCCAACCCCCCCAGCACCGGAGCCTCCACCTGTCGTGATCCGCTCAGCTCTCCACTCGAGCAGGAGCAGCCACGTTGGCAGAGTCTCTGCATTTAAGCAGCGGCATCATCAAACTGGCTGGTGACAGAGGGATGAAAGGAGGAGTGGATGGATAGACAGATGCATATAGGGAGGCAGCATGTGATGTGTGTCACACTCTCTCCTCAGAACACACACGTGCACGGCCGCAGACAGTCACATATTGGAACTGAGGTTCATCTCTTGTCTCTTTTTGTTGAATGTCACGCAGAGGGGTTTTCTTGCCCCCCCCCACACACACACTTCTCCCTGTCAACTCTTGGCTCATGTTCTTGCTTACATGGACTGTAATGCACTTTTGTTTTCTGAATGTGTTAGCACTTCCTCTACTTCCTCCCGCTCCCCGAGTCTTGCCTCACCTCTCCTCCCTCCCTCCCCCTCCCTCCCCATCTGGAAAAGATCTGTCTCGCTAATAGGATACGATGTCTCCTCCCTTCCTCTCTCATCCGTCTCTCCAAGCATGCGCTGCCCAGTAGAGCCCAGTAGAGCTCGATCGTGCACACCCACAGATGCAGACACAGGAATGCATATAGCGCGAGTGCAGATTTCGTCCCGTTTTCTGTGTGTGTGTCTGTCTGTTTGTCTCCAGGTTGGTTACTGGCTAATAGGGCGTTGTAGGTAATGGCAGCCGTAGCCTATTATCTCTGCTCTGCTGTCTAATAGCCACTGGCTTTAAGCATCTGCCATGTAGCTGCTCTAACTCCCCCAGTGGACACTTAGCAACTCAACTTATACACACACACACACACACACACACACACACACACACACACACACACGTACATCCAATCCCCACAGATTCCTAGTAGAGATAATATACACACCGCCAAAGGTAATTTGTGCATAGAAAAGTATGCATGTGTGGGTGCATAGAAAGGAATTGTGTGTGTGTGTGTGTGTGTGTGTGTGTGTGTGTGTGTGTGTGTGTGTGTGTGTGTGTGTGTGTGTGTTTTTAGTTATCACATCTAACACACTGTGCCCTGACATTCGGTCTTTTCCTTGAGGAGTTCTGCCTTCCTTTAATTAGTAAAGGAAATAGATTTACTTATCTGATCTTTGACACATTAGCAGCACACGTTCAGACTCTCACTCTCACACACACACACACACACACACACACACACACACACACACGCTCGCATCTGCCTGTTTGCACTCGACCACACAGAGCATCGACACCTATCCATTACCAGTGTGGTGGAATGCCAGAGCGGGAAGCAAACAGCGTGAGTGTTCAGGCGTGCATTTGTGTGTGCGTGTGTGCATGCGTGCGAGTGTGTGTGTGTGTGTGTGTGTGTGTGTGTGTGTGTGTGTGTGTGTGTGTGTGTGTGTGTGTGTGTGTGTGTGTGTGTGTGTGTGTGTGTGTGTGTGTGTGCGCACGCGCTAGGGAGACATGAATCTGCTCCCATCTGTAGACTGACCATTGATTTACCATGGTAACAGTGGATGGTAACTGTCGTGTGAATAAAAGCGATGTGAGCAAGTGGCTGTATTGGAGATACGTAATTGAACTTTGGGGAGGAGATGGACTCAGATGTGGGCAAACTCAGCAGAGGAGAGGGGGGGGATAAACGAGCGTTAGCCTGTTGCTGGTAAAACTAAAGGTAAGATTTGTGAGTGTGTTTCAGAGAGAGAGAGAGAGAGAGAGAGAGAGAGAGAGAGTGTGTGTGTGCACCATAGTGTTGTGGGAGTGTTTTTGGTGTAAAAAGCTTACACAGACCTGACTAAGGCTTATATATAATGAATGAATACCCCTTCAGCTGCCGGTTTTCTTCTCTCTGCAGAATTAGCGATTTGTCTAACCTCCTCTTTTACCCATAAACAATCTCTGCAAAACCCCTTTCACTTTCCATCTTTCCGCCCTGCACACAACCCAGATGCCCCCTGGATGTTTGTGCCACTGAATAAACTTATTCTATGGTATTTAGTGAACATAATACCGCGGCTGTCAAGAACTTACTTAAGAAATACTGGGCTAATGTGATTTTAAGCAAAACAGGGGTAAAACAATATTTTAGTATTCAGCAGGGCCTGCAGCTCTTTCTCTAGCAGCAGAATGACTAACGCACTCTGAGTTGTCTAATTAATCTTGTGGCTCGTGGTCTCCCTGCACCAGCCAGACCCCCTTTTTGTTCTGCAGCGGCACTGGACAGGTGCCCTGACCCCCAACCACCCCCCCCCCCCCCCGACGGGGTGTCCTGTTCTCGTACCTGCGGCGCTTGGCCTGTTTAGCGTGGTCCAGAAATCAACGCCGAGGTAGTCAGACGGGACGGGTTGACTCACTCTGCCATTTTTAACACCAGGCCTAAGGTTTCTAAAGTCCAACAGAGTCACCATCAGTGGGCTGCGAGAGAGAGACAGAGAGAGAGAGAGAGAGAGAGAGAGAGAGAGAGAGTAAGCTAGAGAGTGAGATTCTTTTTTAATTTTTTTTCACCTAAAGGCATTTCAGCTATAAATATCAAACTGGCAATACTGTGATTTGCCAATGGAGGCTGCGAAGAGGGAGGAGGAGGAGGATGCAGGTTCTCGCTCAGTTCTTGAGCTGTTTTAAATTCATTCACTGATGGGGGGGGGGGGGAGTAGGGTTGCCTGTGTCATTTATTTCCCATGTAGGGGGATGAAATAACATTAACATCTCTTCCTCTCCGGAGCTCTATAAGTCAAACAGTTATTATTACTCAAACAGCAGCGGCAGCACACACACACACACACACACACACACACACACACACACACACACACACACACACACACACACACACCTGGTGTTTCTGCCTCACAGGTGCTTGTGTGTGGATGTCACACCCTGGACAGACGCTTCAGTTTTAATAAAGCTTTCAGCACTCTGGCGGATCCCGCTGTAATCTCTCCTAAACAGGTGTTGTGATTAGTCTCTGCCGTGAGCTGCATCCTGACACTCGGATCGGCGAAGGCCAACCGCGCACGCGACCAACGGCTACCACTCGGGGGACAGATTTAACTGTTGGTGCTTGGCAAGCATCCGGCACATTGTGCACCGTCAAAGCTCGGCGAGAAATTAATTTCCCTTTCCTCCGCCTGACAATCCTGTCGTTCCTTCTCAATAGTTAGTGGTTGAGCCTTTTTCACACTGATGCAGCGCCGCGTGTGATAGAGTCAGCCGAGTATCGCTCTTGATTTACAGACGACAGTTGATGGATTGTTTCTGGGGGGAAATGCAGCTGAAACGACTCCTTGTATTTATCGACAAATTGCAATATCAAATTAATAAACTGTATTGACCCCGAGCAGTTACTCAATCCTGCAAGTTCACACTTTGATTAATCTGCAGCAACCGGAAAGCAATTTCTCAGTCTGCTTCCCGTCCCAATTAGGAATAATACTCCTCCTAACAACGTGCACGTTAGAAGGTTTTGCTAATTGAACCAAAAATGTTGCAAGAGCCTGTTTGTGTTTCACAGCCTCAACCTAAAAAGATTCAGTTGCACATCTTTACTTCTTATTTGTCAGAGTCTGACAACAGCTCGCTTTTTACTCTGCAGCAATTATTGTTTCTTTGGCACTTTCCCTTTCTCATTGAATACATATTACAATTGAGAAAAAAATATATTTGCAGCCCAGTTGGATGAGGAAGTAAATGTTTTGCAAAGTAAAACTTCTTTTTTCCAGTAATATGCACCAAATATTAGACCTTTAATAGTTGACCCTTAATTAGGTAAGAAACTAATTTGATTGAACTGAAGCATAATGTCAATCAGATTAATTAATTTAGCAAAAGCCAGAGTGCTTCACAAACAAGACCAAGGACAAACAACACAAAACGGCTCAATAAAGACACACAACACAAAAGTAAAGGGAGACATAAGAGAGACATTAGCAGGATCAGGCTGAATGAAAGCTTAAAAGATTAAAAAGGTGGGTTTTTAAATTAGATTTAAAATGATTGAGGTAATGCAGAGCAGGGCGCAATTCCAGAGGTTAGAGGAAGCAACAGGAAAAAAAGTTTAGTTTTTTTAGACGAGAAGGTGGGAGCGAAAGGATTTGTACTGAGGAAGACTTTATATATAATATGCCAGTAGAGGAGTTTGCCTTTCTGTTTGTTTTTCCCCTAGTGTGTGAGGCTCTCTCTCTCTCTCTCTCTCTCTCTCTCTCTCTCTCTCTCTCTCTCTCTCTCTCTCTCTCTCTCTCTCTCTCTAACCCTAACCTCACTGTCTTGCCAAATGTGTGTGTTCAACCGGGTGTCACGTTCCCATCGCAGCCAATCAGAGCCGATTAAAGCCAGAGTCGTCTGACCGAGGAGTGAAGGCTGATCGAATTCTCGTTGTTCATTAAGCTTTAGTGACCATTGAGAGCTTTGTGGAGAAAAAGTAGTATTTTTAAAATCAGTGCGAACCAATGCAAAGTTGCCTCATAGTTTCACTTTATAGTTCATATGGTGTTTTGTGTACTTGTTTGTGTTTGTCCTCTTGGTGAAGCCCTTTGTAACGGCTGTTTTAACAAGGTTCTTTATATAAATAAAGTTATTATAGAGCCGGTGAGAAGTCGAGGAGCTGCATCGTGTCTCAGGTGTCCGAATATACAACAAGAAAAACGAAACATATTAGCAGCTGCAGCATATCCCATATGAAATATAATAAACACACAAATACAGTCAATAAAAACTTGTGTTGATATTAGTCTGGGGATGATGTCTGATTCAGTCCCGACTGTGATAACACTGGATTAACAAATCGATAATCTCCTGCTAATCTCATCATACATTAGTAACTGATAATTCGGTTTTTTGCTTCAATAGAAAAAGAATCCCTACATACTGTGACAGGAAAGAAATATATGACACGGTTGTGATGGATGACTGTTAGTTCTTCGCGGCGGCGCCATGTCTGCGAGCGGTTTTTAATGGATTTTTTTGAAAACAAATGTGAGTTTATGACTTCCCCTCAGAAAGCTATAAGGTAAACGAGTGCAGGGAGAGAGTGCGTAACTCTCACTGTGGCAAATGCAAAAGGTGGGTACCTCAATCTTTTATGACAATAATGGTAAAAATTACACTGATATCACGCTTACATATTTTGCCTAAAAATGCTTTGAAGCAGCACATCACAAACATAAATTCAGTGTCTTGATCAGAGGTAATCTAGTCTATTACTTCTTCTCTGGGGAAGAATGCCACAAGGAGCTCGGTCCAATTAGAAACGAAATAATTTTGTATTTAATCGCTGCTGAATACTTGATTTTAATTCCACTGCGTTTATCTTTGAAATATTTTTTTACTTTGAGTCGTATTTATCTGAACATTTGGGGTTTGAATTTCACATTCTCTTTGAGATTTCCAGTAGATAATGTCCAGTTGTGCAAAAAAGCTTCAGCAATAAAGCTTCACGAGTTCAGAAAGAAACGTGACCAATATTCTACGTCTTCTGATCAAGATGCTCTGATGTAATTGATCATTTTCAGATCTGAAATATTCTTTCTATGTGTACTATGCTCCAATAAACATGCCTCTGTTGGTCCATTTTGACTTTATCATCAGATCCCATATGTACATATTTACCAGAATGCTATATTTATTACCACCACTAGGATATGGAACATGTCGGGCCTGTGAGGCACCAGAGACTGAGGCTCGCATCCATTTACCGACATGAGCAAGATTAAGTTGGTTACTGGTTATTAATGTGGGTTTCTATACATTTTCAGCAGATCACTTAAGCGTATCTCAGGGCCAACAAACAACCAACCAACCAACTCACACTCACACATTCACATTCTATGGGCAACCGACCTAACCTGCATGTCTTTGGACTGTGGGAAGAACATGCTAACTCCACACAGACAAGACCCGTCTGTGCTGCTGCAGCTCAGTTGCACAGAAATGTAAATGTGAGGAGACAGTAAGTAAGTTGTGGTGGAGGTCAGTGTTCTTTCAGCGTCTGGAGACACGTTGTATTCTGCTCCCTTATAACGTTCTGAGGTTTTTTGCTGTGATACTGCGAGCGCTTCGTCAGTCGCAGGCCGCTCGCTGCTGTCCATTACATGCATGTCTGAATTACCGGTGAGGCCCAATGCGTCACGAGTCGGAGCTAGGCTACGCTGTGTTAAATGCTATTCTGTGTTTGCCTGGGGAGCGCAAGGCTGTTAAATACTACAGTAGACTTCAACAGCGGGACTCACCCCATGTTAAATAGTAAAGTAGTCTTTGTTAGCATTGGGAGCCGCCGTCTTCGGGCTAAATGCCGCAGCTCTCCGTCAGGCCTGGGAATGTGGAGCGTCTGGCGCTGGGTTAGTGGATGTGGGCTCAGGGACCTGTCTCTGGGTTGGAAAAACTGAAGAGCTTTCAGCGCTTCAGGGCGGGGCCGCCGCTTGTTCGCCATTCAGGGACCTGCCTTTACATTCTGTTAGTGTCAAGAGAATCTCTTCTGCTATGCTTCATGCTGGAGGTTGCTGACGTGCTCACAGCTTTCAGAAATGCTCAAAGAGCGGCGCTTGATGTTACACGTCTGACGTACGCTCGCTCATGAAAGTGAGTAGGTCTCCTGCAGTCGAAGCAGAGCTCCCACACGGAGAAATCAATAAACGTGTGCGTAGACTTTTGTTTTTCAGAAAGAAAGTACAATCGCAGCTCCCTCTGACTCTTTGGCTGTGTCACTTCCGATGCCGGTCGAGTGACAGCAGCCTCCTGTGTTACCCTCGGCGTTTGTTTGCAAGTGGCTTTGCCGGGCTAAGTCTTTGTTGGTTGGATGGATTTAGCTGTGGTGTTTGTTAGCGCGACGCTTTGTAGAACATCTGCTCAGCATTTACAGAGAATTACACTGCGACAGAAAATGTGTCCCGTCGAAACAGCGTCGCTCTCGAGTGCAGTTTTAATGTTTTACGGGCCCCGATTTCGTGTGTTCCCACTTTCAAACCTCCTAACATACTAACCGGCAGCGTGCAATGAATGTTAATGACTCTGATAAGGTTCAGTGAGACCTCAGCTGCAGAGAAACATCGACCCGGCCATGTCTGGATCGTATGAGTGGAGAAGAAGTCAGTAGTTCACACCATGTGCACTCGACTTGTTTTTTCAGGACATGAATTAAACAGAATACACTGCTTCACTTTTATAAGCTGCATTCAGGTCTATCGTACCAAAAAAACAACTTGTTTTTAAGACATTTATTTCAATATTTGCCTCCTATTTTTCTATGAGAAATCCTGTGTCTAATTATTTGAGTTGTGCATTAATTGCCTTTCTCTGTGAAAACATTCGCTTGGATTCCTGAACGGAACTTGACGGATCATACATGACTTTCGAGGTAATCTTGTTCCCAAAGCTGTTCCTCTCACTCTCGGGGACGCCTTGTTAATGATCAGTTCACCAAGAATCTGTTCAGTCGTTCTACAAATCAACTTTTAGCAAAGTCTGGACCGATTTATTCTTTGCGTGTGACCCTTGAAGCGACTGCGAGCGTCACTTTGTTGACACAGGACGTTTTGTTGCTAGTTTGTTTGCAGACTTACTTACAGCATCTTGGGGCCAGACTTTGTCATTGCAACCAAATGCAGCTGCTACATCCTAACTGACCTACTGCATTAAAAATTTAAATGGCACATTGCTGGCCTCATCATCCTCCGCCTCCTCCTCCTCCTCCTCCTCCTCCTCACCACCCCCATCTATTTCTCAGTATTCTACACCAACTCCATGCTCTTATTGTTTCATGTCCCTCAGTTCTTTTCTTCCAGCCTTTACTCTTTTGTTCCGCAGCTTTTGGCCACTTTCGTTCTCCCCTCGTCCGTCCTGACTACGTGCAGGACTCGACTCCTCTTCCTCTCTTAACCCACACGACTCCTTCCTCCTCCCAGTGATTTCTAGAAATGTGTCAGTTCTTCTCTCATTAGCCTGATTCTGCACAGCTCTTTCCACACCTTCATATTTTCTTAATCTGACGGCTGTAAACAAAAATGAAATTTGACATGGAATAGCAAATGGGTGTGTGTGTGTGTGTGTGTGTGTGTGTGTGTGTGTGTGTGTGTGTGTGTGTGTGTGTGTGTGTGTGTGTGTGTGAGTGAGTGAGTGAGTGAGTGAGTGTGTTGAGGGACTTTGTGTATTATTCATTGGTATGTTGGCTCACTGTATGAGTAAAGATATATTTTGAGGGGCCTTTGTGCGTGTGCATTGGTGTGTGTGTGTGGCGTGTGTCTGCATGTGGGCGGATGTGAGGCTGTACATGAAGTTCACGGTATTTGTATAATTGATGCACGATGTCATCAGTAAATCTCTAGGTATGTGGGTTATAATGTGGAAATACATTTGTGTGTGTGTGTGTGTGTGTGTGTGTGTGTGTGTGTGTGCGTGGACGACCACTCTGTGCATTATTCATTTGTGAACTTCTTGGTGGACTTGTGTGATTTGATGAGAAGATGCAGGTCTGTGTCAACGAGGCTTTTTATCTTTTATAATTCAGCAACCACCAGCAACTATCATCCTGATCCCTTCACCCCCCCAGTCTTCGAAAAAGACTTTGCCCTCATTCATTCTAAATTCTTACGCTACATCCTCACTTCTCCTCTCCTCCTCTCCTTCTCTCATCCTCTCCTCTCATCCCCTTGTAGCTTCTTCTCTCCTCTTTCACAGTCTCCTCTCCTCCTCTTGTCCCCTTGTTGCCTTCTCCTCTCATCTCCTCCTCTCATCCCCTTGTCGCCTCCTCCTCTCCTCCATCACTGTCTCCTCTCCTCCTCTCATCCCCTTGTCACCTCCTCCTCTCATCTTTCACTGTCTCCTCTCCTCCTCTCATCCCCTTGTCACCTCTTCCTCTCCTCTCCTCTCCTCTCCTCAGATTGTGAAGGTATCTAAAAGGAGGAGTGTGCCGTAGACCACGATGACAGGTGTAAATATTAAACATGTTAAGAGCATGTTATGAATATGATCTGTGTGCCATGTAGCACCGCCTCTGCAGCAGCCTCATCCTGTCACCATATACATGCTGCTGTATATATGTCTTATTATTATAGAAATTTAAAATTTAACATTTCACTCAGGAGG
>CM048044.1:3930907-3983407 GCA_026259375.1 Verasper variegatus | reverse complement strand
GACACGATGGACAAATAAATCATCCATTTCACACCTTGGATGGCTACATATGGATGTTTTAAAATCGGGATAGAAAATGTCAAATCAAAGACAAATTGCATTTTAACAAGCCATATGTGCCTCTTCTCAGATCTCCTCTTCTTCCCGCTCAGGTGTTTCCCTTGGGGATGATTTCCGTGTCCTATGATGACTGGGAGTATCCGCTGGAGACGCGGGTCCGGGACGGAGTTGGCATCATTACCACTGCGGCCACTTCCATGCTGCGGGAGAAAGGGGAGCTGCCAGAGGCCCAAAGCAGCTGCTACAGCACAGCATCAGACCGGAGCCCGGGGAAGCTCCCACCTAGTGCCCTGCGCAGGTGTGTGTGTGTGTGTGTGTGTCCGTGTGTGTGTGTGTGTGTGTGTGTGTGTGTGTGTGTCCGTGCGTGTGAGTGTGTGTGTGTGTGTGTGTGAGGAGATCAAGGTCTAGGAACTTGCATAACTCTGTTTGTCTTTGCAGCCGAGTGTCAAGCGGTCTTACGTAACTTCTTTTTAATGTATTAATGAGAGGGGTAGAAGGGAAGAGAGGAAGCAGAGATGACAGCAGTGTGTAACACTGTGATGTCTAATGACATTTAACACTATTCACTGTTGTGTACACGGCTGCTCCGTGTATGAGCTCATTACGACGCCTTAGTTCAGAGACAAAGAATTGAACTTCAGACACACCTCCCCATTGTTGGTGCCCTGTGTTAACTAGAATCTTTGTGTGTGTGTGTGTGTGTGTGCACTTTGCATCACGTGACTGGACTCACTGTCTTCAAGTCAGGATTTAAGCAGCTTTTACCAGCTTTGTTCTCCGTCTTTTTTCTCGTTACATGGCTCTGTGGGTGACACATATATGTTAGTCTGTGTGTGTGTGTGTGTGTGTGTGTGTGTGTGTGTGTGTGTGCGAGCATGTGTCTGACGTCTACCAGTGTGCGTGTGTGTTCTCCTCTCTGAAGTTACTGTGATGAGGAAACAGTGAAATCCATCAGCACACACTGACACACACTGACACACACTGACACACACACACACACACACACACACTGACACACACGATGCACATTTGTTCTGCATATTCACAAATGTCATTCGTCAGATGCAGAGTGTGTCAGTCGTATTTCTCAGGCTTCCCGGTGTCATATTGTGATTATATTTTGAATATGAAGCTCACACTGGCTAAAATATGATTAAACCCGACTTAAAACATGACGGTCAGGTTTCCAGCTTCCACTCATCCATGATGACTTATGAGCTGCCTCATTACAATGAGAGCCACAGTATTATTTTCTCCATAATGGCTTTATTATCCCATTCTCTCTCTTATTAACCCATCAAAGTGTATATCAAAGCGTGCGCAACCCTGCAGCTGTTGACAGGTTGATCCAATATAACACAAACCTCAATAGCAGCTCCGGAAACAGTCCTTTTTATATTTTTTCCTCCCTGTCAGAGGTGCCATTTGTTTCACTAACTTATTAGATGGAATTTGCATATTTGTCAAAACAAGTGCCGCCAATTTTTGGTTGGATTTCCCTTCCCTGATTTGGAAGTGGCGAGGCTGTGATCAGGACCCTGCACACATTAGTCTGGATACAATCTTGCCACAGTGTGCGTATAAAAACAAGAGAGGGGAAAAGGACAACATAATCTGGCACTGAAAAGACCCCATCAACCCTGTTGGATTCCCTGTCAGTCCTGCCTGACAGAAATTAATATCCCTGACTCGCGCTCTGTGTATTTTGGCTGCACTATAGAGCAGGTTTTTATTGAGGCTTGCCCTTGTAGTAAATTTCAAAAGGTTATTCTCTTTGATGGAGCCACTGTACCATGCAAACCCCTAAGCTGTCACTTTTTCTCTGAAAAGATGCTCCTTGCACCGATTTATACAGAATGGAAGGAGCCTGCGTTCTTTCTTTATTCATGCTTGTCTTAGAAAAGTGCTCACAATGGCCGCCCCAGCACTTCAGCGACAGAGAAATGTTCGGCGCTGACTTCTAGCAGCAGATTTTAAAGATGGTGTTTTACAATAGCAGCGATTTTTGTATTTTTTCTCCGAAGCTGCTGATGCTGCTACGAATTAAACCCTCATTGAACTTCTAGTTAATGCAGATTTAGTTTTGCATAGAGAAACGTATAAATCATTGAACTCCTTTTTTTAATGTCGCGCTACATTTTTGTTTTAGAAGCGCCATTAACGCAAACATACATATTCATGCACACGTGAATCTATAAAGTGGAATCTAGCTATTTTACATACCTTAAAAAACACATCCAGCCTCATATGAGGGGATGGAAATATTTTCCCAGAAATGGCAACAAACCTGAAACAGGAGGAGACAGCGGTTTCCCAGAATAGACCGCGACACTGTTCCTGCTGTATGTATTCAGCCATGGCAATGCACTGTGACAAGGGCATTACCTGCTGCATCGTGAGGGTTCTTCAAACACAAAAATAGGTATTTGTCTTGTCGCTACTAATAGTGAGAAGCATCGTAATCTGCAGTGACAACGGAGGTTTTTTTTCGTTTATAAAGCGCGGAGGTGCTCCTCGTGTGTAAATGTGTTGTTTTTGTATTTAATTATGTGTGTTTGCTGAGGGAGCGAGGGGAAACCCACTGCAGGGATGTGTTTGGTGTTTTTTGCAGCCGCTGCATGTGAGGGAGACGGGGACCTTTTATTTACTCTCTACTCAATGTGAGAGCTTCCGCTTTCAAAAGAGCACAGGCCTGTTTCCAAGTCAAAACAGATGATTAATGTACCGCTCTCTTATCCACTGTCCAACAACAATATTTATGTGCGTCAACTCGGATTCGTCTCCCGCAGATGAGACAATGTAAAGTCCCACCTGTTTGAACTGCAGTGTAATTATCGCGGTTCTCCGCCGCAGGGTGCATGTAAAACAGCACTCAGGCGTTTCTCTTCATGCGTCTCGACTTCCTGTCGCAATATTTGAGTTTATGCATGAGTCCTCCGTGGGCCCTGTGCCCTGTCTGACCTAAAAACAGACGTGTTGTTTTAGTTTCCTTCCTCGACTCTTTGTTTTAGTATAATGACACCGTGAATATATGAATATTTAAAGCATTTAACGTACATATTAGATACATAAATTATGTGCTTCTCTGTAGATGTGACACTGGAATAATGTGGATGTGAAGCTGAAAGATTTAGTCCGATGATATTTCAGTCATGTAGCATTACCCGACCAACCCTGTTAAATATTACCGAATCAAACCACTTCTAATAAAAAACAACACAAGACACAGAAATGAGAAGTTTGCTCTGTTTGGGCGGCTGCTGTCCCTCTGGTGATTTGGTCTTAGCAGTAAACTTCCTTCGACACCCCGCCCCCACCCCCCACCCCCCCCAGGGGGAACTCAGGCTATTATCGCCGTCTTAACTCGCCGAATAACCTCTCCTCCTGAAAACTGTTTTGCTGGAGTGAGTGTATTCTTAATCCCATATCACTGTGTGTGATAGCGATTCATTTACTCCCCGCTCTCCGGCTTCACTTTAGCGAGTGTGTAAATGTTTCAGCGAAGGATCTGTTTGCGTATGCACGGTACCGGTGGTGAGTAAGAGAGCGAGGGCAGCCTCGTTTCACAGTGGCTTGTCTTTCAGGCGAATATCTGCGGAGAAATCAATGCAGAATGTTGATGGGAGAGATATGTGGCCTCTGACTCTTCCCCCTCCTACACACAAATAGACGTGTGTGTGTGTGCAAACGTGCACACACACACACACTCAGGCATGCATGCACTCGCAGTGGGTGAAGACAGCATTGATTTGAAGTGGATACTCTTGCAGTGATTACAGAGTGCTTAACTTGTTGTTTCAAATGTATCTGCTCTCGTGCACACACGCTCGCAAACACTCTTTAACTGATGCAAAACAAAAGCAAATAACAGCTTCCTGCTCTCTGTTTCCCCCCCCCCCATGTGTATCAGACACATGATGCATGTGTGGAACGAAGGGCGAGACTTATCGTTCACCCCAGATGGTTACCAGGCCAACCCCAAATTGGTTGTCATCGTCCTGAATAGTGAAAGGACGTGGGAGAAGGTAACAAATTGATACAATCTATTTGCAAAGAAGCAAGGAAATTAAAAAGTCAAAACACTTTAATTAAGATGGCTGCCCCCTGATTTGTGTGTGTGTGTTTGTGTGTGTGCAGATGGGCCGCTGGGAAAACGGGACTCTGTCGCTGATGTTCCCCGTTTGGCCGCGGTACAACTGCCACGGGGACGAGGACGCAGATGAAAACCACCTCTCCATCGTCACCCTGGAGGAGAAACCTTTCGTCATCGTGGACAACGTGGACATCCTCACCGGCACCTGCATGAGAAACTCGGTGCCCTGCCGCAAGCACGTCAAAGAGTAAGTGCCCACGCACCAGTACGCCCACGTTCAGCTTCCCACCCACCGCTCGTGAAATCAAGAGCCATTTGAAAACCGTATTTGTTTACGAGGGAAAAGAAGCTCACGCTCCCTAAACCGGAGGTGTTGCAGATATTTGTTCTTAGAAATCTCTGCCTGACAGAGGTAGAGTTGTTTCTCTAACCTGGGCTCACGTCTACAGGCATTTCAGGACAATTAAACCCTGATTCAACCCCCCGGGGACAATCTGAGCAATCGGTTACAGATTAGTTCCTAAACCTCAGAGAGGCCGAATATCTAACGGAGCTGCCGAGCAACGGTAAACACTGGTAGACTAACAGATATCACACTTTAAGAAGAGAAAACCTTTTGTTGGCCGATCTGTTTTTCTCATCCAGACTCGTGTAGCCTTCTGCTTTTGTGTATTAACATCAGAGCAAGTTGTCGCTCCACGCCGTTCTCCCATTTTGTTAACATCCGCTTCCCCACATGAGGTCACATGAGAGACGTGAGGTCGTGCGTCTGGAGCTGAAAAAAACCTCAATAACATCCTGTGTGTGATGCAACATTATTTTCTCATCTTGCGTTCAGGATTCTGGAGATGAAATTCTGTCTGTGAGGTTTTTAAAACTCCTGTCGTCTCAGCCGAGTCCTGTTTCCTCTGTAATCTCAACTTTTACTGGGGTTTTGGTTTTTTTTGCTGCATTCCAGCATCTCGCCCTCTCAGGCCGCTCAATCTGTCTGAGAACATAATCGTCAATCAGCCGCTCTTTGCTTGTCCACTTTTGTTTCCGCACAGATCTATACTGGGCCCACTCAGTTTTACTTTATATAATAATGACTCACCATCTGTTTGTCCCTGAATCCAATTCTATGTGGCTGTTACATCCGGTGTGTGTACACAGCAGCACTGGAACACTGCTCGGTGCTGAGCTCAGAAACTCTGTGGTCCATATGACAACTTGTTTAAAACTGTATTCTTGATCTTTACTGAGACAAATAACTCTTGTGTCGTGTGTGTTTATATCCTGAAAACATCACGCGTCTAAATGTAACTAATTTCAGATTCGGCGCACATTCACATTCTGAACTATTTAGTGTCCTTTGTCACAACAATAAAAACTTCTGTCACTGCGTCTAACACATACTGGCAAAGTAGCTCTGTCCACATTAATAATGTATTTGCTCTGTGCTGGTGTCAGCTTGCTAATGTCAGTCTGTCGGTGAACTTGATGTTGTGTGTGTGGCTGCTGCGCTTGTGGCTCCATTGTGGTCATTTTCTCATTGTGCCATTAATTCGGTGCGATTTTGTGTTGCTTTAAATGAACTGAATGTGCTGCTTGTTTGCAATTACTAATTAATATCGCTGCTGGAGTGTCACACATTATTTAAAATGTTTCTTTGAATGGGAGCAAAAAAAGTCTGTAAGGATTTGAGTCTTGTACTCAACTTAACATCAATATAGAATATAGAATATAGAATATAAATAAACTGAAGACTTAAGTTTGAAATAGAAATACCACTGAACTGAATTTAAATAATTTGATATTGAAAAACATTTAACAGTTTTTTTGTGTTCTAAGTTATGAATGCAATTTCTGAATAATTTAAATATGTAAGTATTTCTTTTTTATTTAGATAAAATTGTGCGTCTGGTCGCCTGGTTTTTCAAAATGTAGATATATACAGACACAGAGATTTCTGAAAATAGATAAGTGAAGTGATCAGGTTTTGCATTTTCTCTCATCTGAACGTGTATGACTGACAAATATTAGAATGTTCATCTTAATCCCTGAGCCACATTTAATTTCTAGATGCGTAATTAAATCTGAGCAACTAAAATAAAAGTTTTCCCGGGATGATTAAACCTCTGGCATTTCTTTATGGCCTTCTTTGTCCTCCATATCAGTGTGGCTACCTCTGCCACGTTTACAGTTAGCTCTATAAAAGTGCAGCCACGTGTCAGACATGTAAAGACAGAAATAAAACCCCAGCCTGATGTAAAATTAAAAAATGTTTAATATGTGACAGTGGTCCATCTTTTCTCATCTCCCTTCTGGACGTCTGCCTCAGTCCAGCCTTGTGAATATTCTGTTGAGCCGATCACTGCAGCCGGCCTCGTCTTCAACCTCCCTCCTTTGTTGCCTCCCCGCGCTCCTCACCTCATCTCCCTCCTGGCTGCCGGTGGCTGTTCACATCAAATTCTAAATTCTTGTCGCATCATTCAAGGCTCCTCCGGGACCCGCATGTCCATAACTACGGGCTATGGTCCCTCCGTATTCTCCAGCCTGTGCTCCACTATAACCGTCCACTTAGCTCTCTGCTCCCTGCGGCGGCTTCTTCGTCTCCTCACCCGGCCTTGACTCCTCTTTCTGCTGCTCCTCAATAGTGAAATGTCCGTCCCTCTCCAGGCGGGATGGAAGAATTAGTCTGTTTCAACTCTATTGAGAGTTTCCATTTCCCGTATCCTAATTCTGCACCTGCTACTTAAAAAACATCCCTCGCACCTTTTCACAAGGATTATTCTCCTCTTATTTTTAGCATCTTTATCTCAGGTGATATCAGGAATCTGTGTTTATCTGTTATCTGTGCACCAAGTCGCTCCAGATAAAAGTGTCAGCCGACTTTAACAAATTCGTGCCACTTTATCTTAATATTTTTTTAAGTCTATATAGTTTTTTTTTTTTTCCACCTCACCACTCACTCAAAATTACGCATGAACACTTTCTCCACTGCAGCAAAAGCAAGTGGGTTGAATTCAACCTTTGTTACAAACACACAGTTTCTAACTTCCACTGATTTACATTCACGTCACAGTCAAACTCATCGTGTATTTAATCATTTTACTGCAGATTAAGTGTTTCTATACATTTATTTAGTTTAGATTACGGTCACATCATTAAGTTTCAGATCAGATCAGTACTTTTTAGGCTTTAAAGTCTTAAATATAAAGATTATTCCGTACTAGGTCTTGAATATCTTAATTCTGTTAACATCCATTTAAAAGTTACAGCAGCATACGTAGTTTATAATGCTGTTATTAATCATGATTCAGATTTTAGCACGCTGCAAAATAACAACTACAAGCAGGACTAATGAGGATCTGATATCTGATGAATTCGGCTCGGCTGTGGGTATTAATTCCGTTTCGAGGGTTATTCTCTATCCTGCTACTCCAACCCCTCTAGTGTAATTAATTCTGGGATATTCCTTCATATTTGTCGTACTTGACATACGTCTTAAATTTAATTCATCACAGCCTTAAAAAGTCCTAAATTTTAACTGCAGGGAACTTTTCCAAATCAACACATCAAACATGACTTTGGGATTTTCTTTTTGTTTGTAGAAAAGCTTAAAAGGAATTATCGTGGTGGTGGGAATGTGTGGCAGCCCTCTCAAGTGTGTAAACAACAGAAAATATTTCTCAAATAGTCGGTGACAGGAAAACTTTCTCAAAGAGTCTCCTTCTTTGACGTGTTGGGGTTTTGCTCCAATTATCTGTGATATATGGACGCCTCGATAAAAGACTCTGCATGACGGGACGAGGCAGCTTCTTTCTTTCTCTCTCTCTCTGCTAATTTCTACGACTGAGCTCAGCCAGTCTAGAGTATGTTGAATATTAATCATCACTTCTGCAGGTTTATTTGTCACCGGCTCCGAACTGTGACGGTGTTGTGCTCCTGATTGATCGCTGGCCTTTACACGGACCAGGCCCTCAACTGAAATCCATTATTTCGAAAGAATTCTACTCACGACTGCCTGCGTTATTGGCGCATAGTCAATTAATGTCAATATCGCAGCTACGACGATGGGAAATTGTTGACATTTTTCAGGATAATCATTTGCTTTAAACAGGGGAGGATAGAATATTAACTTTTCTTCTAATCAATTCCACCAAATTAAAAGTTTCTCTGTCAGACGGACCTCGGAGAGAACGCCTCTCATCTACGTCGTCACGACAAAGCACACAGTTTTAAACACGGACAATTACGCAACTGGATCACTTCACGTTCAGGGTTCAACTTGTGACCCGACCCGAGAGTTTCTCAGCCGTTCTCAGGCCACGAGGACTCGTCTCTTCTCGGCCTTCGTTTCCACATCCGATCGTCTGTGTGTCCAAACGTGGGTTTGTCCATAAGAGCTCCATTTACTCAGTCTCTACTCCCACTGTCTTTTGTG
Organism: Verasper variegatus; assembly: GCA_026259375.1. Classification (NCBI taxonomy): domain Eukaryota; kingdom Metazoa; phylum Chordata; class Actinopteri; order Pleuronectiformes; family Pleuronectidae; genus Verasper; species Verasper variegatus. The sequence goes on along the minus strand of CM048044.1, from coordinate 3,974,828 downwards.
TACGTTTGCCAAGACAAATGTATGATGTGAATCAAACAGATGTACTGTATGAACACCTCAGGGAGTCTGTCCTGTGTGTGTGTGTGTGTGTGTGTGTGTGTGTGTGTGTGTGTGTGTGTGTGTGTGTGTGTGTGTGTGTGTGTGTGTTTCTGTGTGTTTCTGTGTGCGTGTGTGTCCTCTGTACAAGAGGGCCAGTCCTCACTTTGGACTTAATGTAGGAGCCGCCATTGGGCGGCGGCTCCTACATTAAGCAGTGCTGCAAGGGCTTCTGCATGGACATCCTGAAGAAGATAGCGAGGAACATCAATGGACTATTTGGGGGTTTAGACTTGGTTTTAGGGTTAGAATTAGGTTCAGGTTAAGGGATAGGGTTATGCATTTAGTTTGGATGGTAAGGTTAAGGGGCTAGGGAATGCATTATGTCATTAATCTCATTAAGATAGCTGTACAAACATGTGTAGGGCTCAGCTGGGAAGAACTTATGCATACAGAATGTGTGCATAAGAACACCTGAGGCACACACTATATATACTCACTTTCTCTTTTCCACACACACACACACACACACACACACACACACGATGCTGTGCCACAGATACAGTTGACTGCTGTTAAAAGCTCTTTTAACGCTCTGATGTCTCAGTTCTTTGACGGTCGCGTCTCTGTGTTCCCCGCGTGTTGAATTCCCCCCCGTTCTGTATGAACTTTCCCTCGGAGTTCGAGTCAGCTGAAATGGCGAGTGAAGGGAAAAGGTCACAGAGCGACTGCTCCAATCAATATGTGCTACATCAAAGATGGCTGACACGGGAGAGGAATTAGTTTTTATGGAAATGCTTTTGGAAATGTGCTGCTAGCGTTTAATAGATCACCAGGATTATTTGATTCTGGGATTCAATTTGGTTCACTGCTCCGGAGTCCTCGCGGACGCGCTGTCAGAAAAGTTTACTGAAGCATCCGTTTCCATCCTGTGCATCACGTCTGTGCGGCCGCGGTGTGTGTGTGTGTGTGTGTGTGTGTAGGTTCGCTCTGAGGTTTGGAAAAGTGGCTCCTCGCAGACAGGAGGAGAGACACACCGCGAAGGAAGGGAGAAAAGGACAGAGTGAGGAACGAGGAGGGAGACGAGGGGAAGGACAGCTGATATTTTAATCATGCGGGTTGGTTGTTCTGCAGAGCCCGGCTCTATTTAAAGCCCAGCAGCATCTGCTCAGTACCCCTGTGTTTTCATCTGGTTTGGTTAGCTGGCACTGAGGGGAACACACACACACACACACACACACACACACACACACACACACACACACACACACACACACACACACACACACACACACACACACACACACACACACACACACACTGTACATGCTCCTGTCTGCCCTTCAGCAGTATTTACGGTTACTCTGTACTGTTGTAATTCCAGTTTTACAGTTTGATGGAACCACCAGATGTGGAATGAGCAGGCGGGAAGAGTACAGTTACAATCTCGCTCCACACGGACGCTTGTATAACACTGAAATGTCCTCTGTGATAAAGAAAAAAAGAAGAAATATGACCTAATATTGTTTGTGCATGTGTGTGTGTGTGTGTGTTTCAGTAACAGCACGTTGGGCGGCGGCTCCTACATTAAGCAGTGCTGCAAGGGCTTCTGCATCGACATCCTGAAGAAGATAGCGAGGAACGTCAAGTTCACTTACGACCTCTACCTGGTCAACAACGGAAAACACGGCAAGAAGATCAACAACGTGTGGAACGGCATGGTCGGAGAGGTACTGCCCCCCCCCCCCCCGATACTACACCTCATCAGTCCGACTCCCTGGATAATAAACAGTTGCTTTTTAAGTTAGATTTGAAAGTTAAGACCACCCTCATGTCTGCTATAGATATAAAGTTACCACCTCTTACATAATAATCTAAGCCTGTTATCTAACCTCTAATTCAGTATATAGGGACGTCTCTGTACTGTACAGTTCTCTCTGCGTCTGTATTCACGTAACAACAAAATCAACAGGTGGAAAATCCCACAATACACTTTAAATGTTTATTTGACACTTAGTATTAATGCTTTTTGGTAATGGTCCGTGTTTAAATGTAGAAATAAACTTTGCCGCAGTTTGTGCTGTGATGCTCTGCACGTATTTACATTCATAAGACGGGTCGGGCTGTTCCTGCCGCCAGCCCAATGCATGATGTTATAGATTGCTCGGTACCTGACCATTGGTTGTACTCTACTTTTCAGAATGCATTGTAGGAAACAATGAGGACACTATATAGGGTATAACAAATTTCACTGGACACCACCATCAACAAACACCTACAGTATTTCTCCAAAGATTTCCTTTACATTACTAATAGTTTACAGTGGCACATCTACTGTATCAGCCTGGCATCACCAGAACTATTTGACATTTCCTTTTTCGATTTCCAAGTCATTTGTTCTTTCTCCACATCAGCAGCAGCAGCAGCAGCCATATTGGTTTGTGGCGCTAAAGCATCTTCCGTGCTCCAGCGACACTTCCATTGTGTGCTCCAATCAAACCTGCCCCATTTTAGATAAATGGAAGTGTCCGACGAGTTCCAGGGAAGATGGAAATACGTCTGAATGCGAGAGAGAGAGAGAGAGAGAGAGAGAGAGAGAGAGAGAGACCAGACTCATCAGCGAGAGAGAAGAAACACAAGCTCAATGATTGCTTTCCAGAATAATGTGCATGCAATCAGTTGCAAAATGCCACCTCAGTATTTTTACTTTATTGCTTCCTCCACTCTACAGTTTAACGCTGCATAAAATTATTATAAAATTTTATGCTTAAGGCTGATGTTATTCCGTATTTTTTATTGTCCACAAATGCCATAAGCACTCCCAGAGCTAAGGGTCACAAATACAGAGAGATGACAAATTAAAGGAAACACAAAGGTGTTGGGTCGCCAGGATCCACCGGCCTCAGTCCATCTTTCCTGTAAAGCAGGGAGGAACGTCGTTCTTCCAGAAGACGTTCCTTTATTAGGTGTTTTGATGATGCTGCTGCTGCAGAACGTCGTCAAACTCATCAGTTAAAAATCCTCCATAAACGCTCATGTTTAGGATCTGGTGACTACGAAGCCCAAACCATCATTTTCATTCTCATTAAACCGTTCAGTGACCCCTCGCGCCCTGTGAATAGGCCATTGTCATCCGGTTCTAGACTCATTTCTCAGATCAACTGACTGTAAATGATTACTTTTTTGAAAAGGCTCAATAATTTCCTCAAACTGCAGAAGGTTTTTTCTTTCATTTAAAGTAAAAGGGTACTTTAACAGGAGGGAATTTGTTGAAGAATATTTTCAGTGACCAGGACCCAATACATTTTAGCACGGATTTGAACAAAGTCTAGAAATCTATGAGATAAATAAAAATGAAATAACGTTGTGAGATGTTGATGGTGGAAGAATTCAGGCATATTTTGTTGACTGTTTTTTATGATTGTGTGTAATTTGTTGCAGCTTGATTGAATTTAAGGAGACTGCCTTTTCGGCGGGATTCACTCCGGAGTGCCATTCTACTTTTTTAATAGGTCTTAGACAACAATAGAGCTCAGGGGACAATTCAGGCTTGTATACACAGACAGTACTTCATACGAATATAAATGTATTGTTAACTTGGTCTTTTCATGAGATTTGTTGGCTTTAATAAACATGGAATTTGGACAGATTTCTCCTTTAAAGCTACAAACTGTGATCTAACCGTAAACCAGTGACAGGTCGATACAGGACCGGAAGGCGATAAACATTTTAAATACATATTGTGTTAACGTTCTCTGATGCTGCATAATGTTGGTTTATTTTGTCATCATTAAATCCCTCATAAATTTGTATCTGTACTTTATAGGCTCATTAAAGCCTCTTATCATGGCTTTAAAGTACAGTTAAAGAAACAGGAGCAGGAAACCTCGGCTTTCTTGATCACTGCTTTTTATCTTTGCTGGAATTTATTTATTCAGTCTCAGATTAAATTAAAACTAAGAGGTGTCATTGCGAAAAATCCTTAAAGATTGAAGCGGTAATGTAAAAGGTTGATAATAGTACCTGACAACGTGGTGTTGGTGTTTATGGGACCCGACGCTTTGAGGCCATTAGACAATTAAATCTGAAAAAACATAATAATTTACCACATAGTAAAGATGACAGCTTTATGAGTAGAATCTCCGTCTGTCAGAATGCATTCACACACACACACACGCAGAGACATGGTGGCACGACAAAAAAACGACAGCTGCATTTTTACTTTTCATCTGATACGGGTGGAAATGCCCTGAAACTACGGATGACATTCTGCGCTCATACCCTCACCCACTGTGTTGTTTCCCATCCAGTATAAAAAGCAGGGACATATCAAAGAGAGAGCTGGTGATGACTCATGTGCTCAATGTGACCATTGTTCCCTCTGTCCTCCAGGTGGTGTACAAGAAGGCAGTGATGGCAGTGGGGTCGTTGACCATCAACGAGGAGAGGTCGGAGGCCATCGACTTCTCCGTGCCCTTTGTGGAGACTGGCATCAGTGTCATGGTGTCTCGTAGCAATGGGACCGTCTCCCCCTCCGCCTTCCTCGGTAAATCTTCTTATGTCTTTCGCCGCCGTAGACTTTGTGTAAATGGACGACGTGTCTCTCTACTTCCTCCCGCTATCCAGGAATGAAGCCAAAATATTGGGGATACAAACGCTGCCATCTGGCACCAAGGACATCATTTGGAGGCAGAGGCCATTATCAATATCCTGTATAGGGTCAGAGCTGGAGCGAATCCCAGCCGACAGGGGGCGACAGGTCACCAGTTCATCACAGGACCAACACACGGAGACAAAAACTCATTCACACTCACCTACGGTCAATTTAGAGTCTCCCAAACCTATGCTGTTTATGACCTATGCTGCAGCCAGCCATCAGGGGGCGATCAGGACAATTTGGCTTCACTTTTGGGGAGCGGTCATGTCGTCTATCGTTATGCTCAGTCCGTGTTTGCACAATATGAATTCCCCTCTTCTTTATCTCAGCGAACCGACTACTAGGGGCAGCTAAATAAAAGGGAGGTCCTTACACGATGGGAGACCCAGTGTATAAAATGGAATATTTGACTCAGACTATATACTGGCCAAATTCCACTTGTACTCTGACTTTATCTGGGCCTCAACACCCTGAGCACATTAACATTTCTACCCGAGCAGAGGAAGTGGAGCGTGCCAGCTGTTTTTTGAAAAGTCAGCGCAGACAAAGCAGTCTTGATATTTGCCTCCTCTCCTCCCTCCTCCTCCCTCCTCCTCTCGTCTCCTCCCTCCTCCTCTCCTCCCTTCTCCTCCAGTTGTTCAGATGACTACAAACAAAAGCGCTCCTCGGCGCTCGCCTAATGTCTTGTGTTGTCAGTGGAGCGATGCAGGGAGCGAGGGGATGTATTGGACCATGCGTGTGTTGGTCCCTGTGTGTCAAGCCATGTGTCAGTATGCATGTGTGCAAGAGAGGGGAAAAAAGTGAGTGATACTGCACGAATATATTAGAGCATTTGTGTATAGAATCAACGATGTGTGGAGAATGAATATGCTTTGGCTCTACGTATGTTAAGTGTGTGTGTGTGTGTGTGTGTGTGTGTGTGTGTGTGTGTGTGTGTGTGTGTGTGTGTGTGTGTGTGTGTGTGTGTGTGTGTGTGTGTGTGTGTGTGTGTGTGTGTGTGTTGAGCCTGGGCCAGAGTATCAGTGACGGTTCAGTATCTCTCACACTCGTATTAGAGGCACCTCAGTGCACAATCGCTCAGGGTTGGCTAACCCTGGTAGTCACATACTTTCACTCACACACACACACACACACGTATACACACAACACAACACACACACACATACATATACACACAACACGATTTGTCTGGGTTCAGTGTCTCTGATACTCATTCCTCTCTCTGAACTCCTGCCCTGCTTCACACCAAACACATGTGGACTCGCACACGTGCACAGATCACACGCGAGCAGATCACACACACATGCCCACAGCAGGGCACATCAGATCACTCAAATCGCTCTCCCTCTTTCCTCCTCTCCCCTCTTCCTCTCCCCTCTTCCTCAGCCCTCTCCCTCGCTCCAGGCTTCTCCCTCTCTCAGCCCTCATCCAAGGGAATAATGAGAAATATGGAAATGTGCTCCGTCAAACTCTCTGTGACTAACTCCCCCTCTCCTCCCTCCCTCCTCTCTCACTCCATCTGTCTCCCTTTCTCCCCCTCTCCATGTCTCCTCCTCGCTTTATCTCCCCCCTCATCCCCGATCTCCCCCTTCTTCACCTCCCTTATTTCTGAGCCCCAGTCTGTCTTCCCCCGTGCCTCCCTTTTAATGCGTCTCCTGCTCCTCCACACTGTCTCTCCATCTCATGTACTCGATTTTAACTCCCCCTCCTCCTCTCTTTCGTTTTCTCCCTCTTCCTCCTCTCAGAGCCCTTCAGCGCATCCGTTTGGGTGATGATGTTTGTGATGCTGCTCATCGTCACAGCCATCGCCGTCTTCCTCTTTGAGTTTGTCAGTCCGCTGGGCTTCAACCGCAACTTGGCCCAGGGCAAAGGTAGGCTTCCACACAGCTTCGGGAATAACACGCCAATCGTGTCTCTCTCCCCCCCCCCAGTGCAAACAGCAGGAATCCAAATTTACCCAGGAGCGAAACAAGTGACCTGTTATTCCTCAGGCTTCAGACAGTTGGGTTAATGTTTCCGAGCATTAACGGTTCTCTGTCCCGCTGTTCTCCCCGGCATCGTCAGAATCAGAACCTGCAGCTTCCCCGCCGGCAGAGAATTAAGATTATTGTTGTGTTCAGCCCAAATTCGGCCGAGCTCAAGGCCTGTCTGGGTGCAGATGAAATGTTTTTTGCTTGAATTTTCCTCTCAGCCCTTTCGAGCACGGTTCAGTAAATCTGTGCAATGCGTTCTGTTAACTCTTTACCCTTTTTTCTCGCTCTCTGACTGAACAACAAATGCCAACCGTGTAATTTTCTAACTGCATATTTCCTCGACAAATACTTTCACCTTTCAGGGGAACAGTGCATCTCTGACGGAACAGTTCCACATTCACATTATTCACTTTCTGCCAGAGCGCTTACATGAGGACATGGACACGACTCCCTGTCTGCAGGTTAATATGAAGCTTAAGCCAGAGAGTGTGAGTGTAGTGTAGCATAAAGAGTGGAGGTGACTGAGTAAAGTGGTGAGGCTACACAAAGCTGCTGTGCTTATGAACTTCTGTGGACAGATACAAAGTAGAAAACTCAGCGCTCACAGTTCCCACCTTCTGTAAGACACTGAAGTTAGCCGCTCCACTGACTTCATCTTTTTATTTTTGTACGAAGGCATATCTTTCTACACATAAATCTACATGAGGAACTTGAATAAAAAAGGGGATTAACAGCTTCACACTTGAGTATTTGTAAATATTACTTACAGAGATTAGTTTAGTTTGTCCAGTCTAGGCTACTGTAAAAAAACATGGCGGCCTCCGTAGAGAGGACCCACTCCAGATGTAAATATAAAGTATTTAAATATAATGGCTCATTCTAGGGTAGTGAGAAAGAAAATCGTACAATTTAGATGAAACACATTTGTGTCAATAGATCCCTTTCACCTAAATCTTTAAGCACACACTCTTCATACCAACCGACCATTCGAACTGGAACTTTACTTTGAGGTGACAGTGCTAACCACTGCTCCGCCGTGCCGCCCAAAACCCCAAACTTCTATACTTCTTATTTTTTTTATATGTGTATACGCCTATGTTTGAAGTGTTCTCTGTATTTATCTTACAGTGTTTTTATAGTGTTTTCTAAATCTCAAGGAGTGCCATCACAATTAGTGTGTTGTGGGCTACAGCAGCACAATGACTGAATCTCAAATCTCCTCAGCACTTCACTTTTTGATCCTCTCCCTCTCTCTCTCTCTGTCAGACCCACACGGTCCATCGTTCACCATCGGTAAGGCCGTGTGGCTGCTGTGGGGCCTGGTGTTCAACAACTCTGTGCCCGTGCAGAACCCAAAGGGCACCACCAGTAAGTTCATCGTGTCGGTGTGGGCCTTCTTCGCCGTCATCTTCCTGGCCTCCTACACTGCCAACCTGGCTGCCTTCATGATCCAGGAGGAGTTTGTGGACCAAGTCACTGGACTGTCTGACAAGAAGGTGGGATTTAACACACACACACACATGCACACATACACACACTCACGAGCACACACACACGCACATATGGAGAGGAAACTAAATGCATTCACAGTCAGGGTTGCTCTGGTAATGGATGCCAGCCCTGCGGCCAGACTTGAGTCTCCGGGGAGCACCTCTGGGCTCCAACAGCCCGAACCCTCTGGTCGTAGCTGTCACCACACTAACACTGCCAGCACAGCAGAGCCACGGGCGCACACTCACTCACACACACACACACACTCACACACGCAACAAAAATACAAACACGCGGCCTTTGATCTATGCAGTGTGTGTGTGAGTGAGTGTGAGTGTGTGTGAGTGAGTGTGTAGTTTTCAGAGGCTGGCAGTGTCAGCAGAACCCCGGCCACTGTTACGCTAGACTGGACACACAATGATGATGACTGATGAGTCCACTCCCTCCTCCTTTCTCCTCCGTCTCTTCTTGTCACTCTTCGCTCTTCCTCACCTCCTCACCCTCTGCGTGTCTCTCCTTCACTTTCTTATTTTTGGTCTTTAACTCGGACTCCCTGTCAACCCCTTCATCCTCTTTTTGTTTATTGCTGTCTTCCATCACCCTGCGCACCAGCATAGCCACGAGCAGGGTGGTGTTTTCACCTCCATCTTTGTGTGTGTGTGTAATATTTAATGGGAATTGATCTCCAGATCACTAACCTTTGGAGCTAATCGGTCAAAGGTCAAGGTCAACAGAACGGAACAAAAACACATTTTCTAAGATATGTCAGCAGACAGTTTCTCAAAGGAAATGACATCATACATCAAAGTTTAAATTGCATGTTTCGATGTATCGCTGCATCCTATAGAACTATAGACACCACCTAAAGTTCACAAACCATCAGATCCAAAACTAACATTTGATCCCATCAGTTAAGAATCACCATGAAACCCTGATGAAGTCTGAAAATAAAGTCATATAATGTAGTGATGAGTTTAACTTTTGCAACCAAGAACATGAAAGTTGCGATCTGCAGCTTAACGAGATTAACCAGTCATTCGGTGTCATGTGGTATAAGTGACGCCATGATGACATCACTATGAAATGTCATTAGATATGCAGCACATGGAGGGTTTGCATCACACCTCAGATGCTTTTCATTCCTTCTCTTTGTCTTTTTTTTTTTTATTCTTCCTGTCTCCTCTTCTCACTTGTTAATTTTAACGACCCGTCTCTCTTTTCCTCTCCCTCTCTCTCTCCCTGCAGTTCCAGAGTCCGTACTCCTACTCCCCTCCATTTCGCTTCGGGACCGTTCCGAACGGCAGCACCGAGCGCAACATCAGGAAGAACTACCCAGATATGCACCAGTACATGACCAAATATCACCAGACCGGCGTCCAGGATGCACTCGTCAGCCTCAAGACCGGGTACTGTAAACCTGTCAAGCAGACTCTTTGTCAAGCTGATATTCATTATGTCTGAGAGGGTGGTTCTGTTTGCAGACAGCATGTACGCTTAAGAACATGTGAAAACAAACAAAAAAGGCAGAAAATCCAGCCCCATGGGGCCCGGCACTAGCTCATGCTAAAATGCAGCAGAAGCTGTGCTGAGAGTTTCTGTCACAGACGGTAAAATGCAGATGTTGTCTGCGAGTGCTCATTATACAGTCGTGTTGCTGCCGGAGAGGAGGGAGCTGCCAAAACAGAGAGGGTGTAATTTGTTCTGGAGTTTGCTACCTTTTATTCTCCGTCCTGCACACACACACTAATGGAGGGACGTCTGCAGAGCTTTTTATTCCTTCATTAGTTTTGTGTGTTTTGATCTTTCGAGTATTTTCTCCAAACATAATTTCGCTTTGTGCTTTCTCCTTTCTGCAATTACTTGTATTGATACTGCTTATGAAATAGATCTCTCAAAGGTTTGATGCTGTGTTTTTCATCACTGGTGTGTATTCAAATGAATTCTTGGGTAACATTTTTTTGACAAAATTAAAGCTGGAGCCCTTGTCAGGATTTTAATTAAGTCATTAAATGTAGTACGCGTATAAAATACTACTTAAGCTGCAATAGATCTACAATATGTTGTTTTCCAAATGTATATGAATATTAACCTGGAATTCAATCTAATTGCAACAGCAGATCGTCCATGTGTTCATTTAACATGTGCCCTTTGGTGTAATTCAAAGTGTTAATTATGCATACACATCTACAGGCCGAGGCGGGGGGGTTGCCTCACACCACCACTTCGTTATATAACGATATTTCTGCTCATAATGAAGTTAAAAAGCTGGATCTGCTGTTATATACAGATTCCATCAGGTCCTGGTCACATTGTGTTTGGTTAAGAGCAATACATTCAGTTTTCAGTTTTTGCTGAGCTCAGATGTGTCCGCCCCGCGTAAGGGGATTGGCTTGAATTCACCCTGTCACTTCAGAATAATGACAAAACCTGTGAGTGCAAGAGCATCGCTCTGCCGGAACAAAGACGTCCTCGTGCACGAGAATATTTACTCTTGCAGCGAACACACTGGAGAGTACTCTGTCATAGCCCGAGTCCAAATCTGATTTGCATGAGAACATTCGGCTACAAGAAACCAGAGCGTTGTGAGTAATCGGAGCAGTTTGTTTCGTGGATCTGAGGAAGACTGTTCCACTCAGTGCACTGTCACTGCACTGGATGTACATGATCAGGTTCAATGTAAAACTCCTCTTACCTTCAACTGAAGACACATCACAAATACAATGATATATATAATCAAATTACATTAACCAAAATAGATTTAAGAAGACACAATGATATGTAATAGTTTTTAATAATGATAAGATAATAATAATAGATGCTTGGAATCCCAGACGAATATGGCAGTTTATATAATGTACAGTTTATATAATGACCTGTTGCCTGTGTATTCCATCAGCAATCTACTTACACTTGTGGGAAAAGAGCAAGAAATATAACTGTAGTTATTCTATTCATCAATAGTCTATTTGTTTATTTAGTTTATCTGTCCTTAAATTCAGCGCTGCAGCAAACACAGTGAACAACCTGACACCTGCTTCACTGTCATTGTACAAGTTTGATAAAGAGACAAGTTGAATGTACATTTTCATTTGATGTGACAACAGCGCAAACTAACAATAACTGCGTTCAGCCAATAAGATCACACCCATCAACAGTCATTTGCACGAGTACACGACGATCAAATTAGACGAAAACCCAAAGTGACGTTTTTCCAATAAACAGTGTGAACAACTGCAGGTGAATTATACTTGATGTAAAAATACCTTAAACACAAATTGTTAAATTTGCTCAAAAGTGTAAATATGACGCATCGGTTGTTTTAATATTTGTTCAGAATCTGTTTCATATTGAACTGTTATCAGAGTGGTGTTCATCGTCTCCTCTGACTCTGCTCTGAGAACACAGGGTTGTGTTGTGGGTGTTGAGCTGTCAAACCAAATTTACAGTAGATTCTCTTCTTAGGTGCAACTATCCTGAATTTTCATTTAAAATGAAACTAACATAAATTGGACTGAGTATGATTATTTCGGTTCTTCTGTGGTAATCGCTCCACAGACCCTTGTGGTTCTTTGAAGGTGGGAGCCACCGTTCTTGATACTAAGCCCAGACCGTGTCCTTCTCTCACAGGAAGCTGGACGCTTTCATCTACGACGCTGCCGTGCTGAACTACATGGCCGGCAGGGACGACGGCTGTAAGCTCGTGACCATCGGCAGCGGTTACATCTTCGCCACCACTGGTTACGGCATCGCTCTGCAGAAAGGGTCCTACTGGAAACGGCTGGTCGATCTGGCCATACTGGGCATCATCGGAGACGGTGAGGCGCTCCCACACGTTTCTGCTCCGTCAGTCACACTGCGCCGAAGTTTAAGATTCTTAATAGTAGGATAATGGCGTTATTACAATTGTGCCGTTGCTCGGCTTTCATGCCTCCTCCCCCCTCCCTCAACAACCTCCCTCTCCCCTCCCTGCCTCCCTCTCTCCCTCTGTCAGAAAGCTATCAGTGGCCAGTCTTAACACACCATTTCATCATCATTACGCCGTGTGGGTTAGTGTGTGTGTGTGTGTGTCTGTGTGTCTGTGTGTGTCTGTATCTGTGTCCACCATGTCCTGTTATGTTTACTCCTCCAGATTGTTCTGTATAATAAGCAGTGAGATGGTGCGAATGGAAGAAAGAGAATGAGCCAGACAGAAATCAAACTGCTGAAACCACTAAAGCGCCTCGCTTCCCACCGGCCGTTCTATTCAGTGCAAACACCTGCACGCACACACACACACACACATACACACACACACACACACACACACACACACACACACACACACACACACACTCAATCTGATAATAATTCCTCCCATCTTTCCTAATCACTCAATCACTATCAATTCTTCCCCCTCCTCCCTCAACCCTTTTTTCCTCACTCCACCTCCTGTCCCCTTTCCATTACTATATATTTACCACCTCACCTCCCTCCCCTCCTCCCGTCTCTCCTCCATCTTCCCTCGTAATGATACACCCTTTTTTCCCACCACACCTCTTATTCCCTCCCTCCCCCTTTTCTCTCCCCCTCCTTTTTATTCCTTCTTGACCTTGTTCCTCACCCCTATCTTCCGCTGCCATCTTAAACCCCCCCCCCCACTTGCCTTTTTCTCTCCCTCTTCCCTCAGGTGAGATGGAGGAGCTGGAGGCCCAGTGGCTGACGGGGATCTGCCACAATGAGAAGAACGAGGTGATGTCCAGCCAGTTGGACGTGGACAACATGGCGGGTGTTTTCTACATGCTGGCCACAGCCATGGGCCTCGCCATCCTCACCTTTATCTCCGAACACCTTTTCTACTGGAGGCTGCGGTACTGCTTCACTGGCGTCTGCACCGGGAGGCCGGGTCTGCTCTTCACTATCAGCAGGGTGAGGAAAACTGCAGGAGCCTTTCTCTGGAGCTTCAGCTGCATATTTACAGCAGATGGTTGGAGTTTGGTTCCTGTGGAGCAGCTCGTGTCTGCTTTGCTTCAGATGAAGGGTCTCTCAGGTGTTGGTGTGTTTGAATTTGAAACGTCGACCTTTTACTTAATGAACAAGCACATTACTGCAGCAGCACAACAGCTAATGTTCAGGATTGATTTTTAGACTGTGAGAAACCGCCGGTTGTTGCAATATTAATATCAGGACTGTGAATTAGATTTCACAGTGACCCTGTGGGCTGCAACTTAAAAGGGGAATTATGATATTTTTCAACCTGTGCCCTTTGTTTATAAATGTGTGTGTAAATAATTGATACTTAGAAAAACCTTTAGAATCACTCCATAGATCGCCTCCGCTGGCAGCTGTAACATGGCGGCAGCGGCTACAATGTAATGTAATGGGGCAACTGCGACTCTCTATGTCCACTAAAAGGTGAAATCTGTCCAAACAGCAAAATATCCGAGTACTGGAAAAGTGAGCTCAGAGAAGCTCAACAAGGGAAACAGAACCAAACAATATATGCAGATTGTTTTAATGCGACCACACACTGAAGCAGAAAAATAGCAGAAAGAAAACCCTCTTCACGTTATTGTGACTTTGAGCATCGGCGAGCCGTTGTGTTGTTTAATATCATCAACACAGTCAAAGCAGTTACTCTCTTTCTGCCTTGTTCTGCGCAAAAAGCTGCATCTCAAACAAAAGCAGGCAATTTTTAATCCTTTTAGTCTTGACAACATCTGAAAATCTGTGGACATCTGTAAACACCATGTGTGTATTTGTTAAACACACACACACACACACGCAATAGTAAATGTTAAGATACAGAGGGAATGTGTGTTTAAGCTGTATGTGTGTGATAAAGGAGAAAAAAAATGGGGTTGATCCAACAGCTGAAACACTCGCATACATGCACACAAAGCTCTCTCTTACTCGCTCGCCCACAGACACAAGTCTGGTGTCGAGTTGAAAATGGTTCCACATGTTCAGGTGCAGTGAGTCGCGACTGGCTTGACCGCACACTCGCAGACAGCTTGACAAATATACACAACCACACACACACACACACACACACACACACACACACACACACACACACACACACAAACCTAAATATACGCACGCAATACAGAAATGGGCACAACCAGACAGACCATTCTTCCATTATTCATATGTCATGTCTCTATGTTAGGCAGGGCTTTTATTCCAGACGGGCAGCATTTCACACATTAAGCGTTTTACAAAAAGAGTGCGATGTGTGTGTGTGTGTGTGTGTGTGTGTGTGTGTGTGTGTGTGTGTGTGTGTGTGTGTGTGTGTGTGTGTCTGTCTGTCTCTCTCTCTCTCTCTGTGTGTTTGTGTGTGTGCATGCCGTTAGAGCAGCGATGCTGGAGGTTAAGTGGCTCTCGGAAGAACATCTCCTTGCACTCAAAGGCCCCCTCCGGTGACATCATCACCTAAATTTAATCTCGGGGTGCCTCTGAAAGCAGTTTATCTAAAAAAGTGGCAATTATCTCTTCTGGCCACATTAGAAAACAAGATGAGCTTAAGGTTTGATAGTGAACGCACCGGAGGACGAGATGCAGAGGTCGCTTCCTGATTTACTCTCCAGAGTAATGAGCTTTCTTCAAATTTGAACGTCTCTCTCCTGAAGTCACGGGATTGAGAATAAAGCCTTCTATTTCTGTTATTTCTCTCACCTCACATCTCCTCCATCTCCTCCATCTCATCTCATCTCATCTCCTCCTCTATCCTCTCCTCCTCTCCTCAGGGTATATGGAGCTGTATCCATGGCGTTCATATCGACATGAAGAAGAAGGCCCCTGAGCTGGGCTTCAGTCCTCAAGCCAACATGCTGCACCTGCTCAAGTCTGCCAAGTCCATGGCTCTGTCTTCTCCCAAACGCAACACTGTCCTCCTGCAGCCCAGCATCCTCGACATGATGAAAGGTACTTTTACACACTGTACGCACATTATGTTAAGTAGCATTCAAAATGAAAATCTGCCTGTAGCACTGCTGGAAAGATTCCTAACACGTACAGAGGTCACTCTGTCTTTTTACCTGTCTGTGTGTACATAGGTAAAGGTGACTCCCTTCACCTTGTTCTGTAATCGCATTGGCTGTCATGCACTCGCTGGCCTCATGATTACAAACACATTAGGTGGTATACACGGCGTGCCAGGGCAACAGATTATGCATCAGCTAACTGGCTGTGCATCCATCTAGTGTATCTGCTGTCTGAGGTGCATCTCTCCTTGTCTCCTAGGTAACTCACTTCAGCCTCCGAAGGGTCCTGGTCTCTATAGCAACGCCGCCGGTCCACAGGGTTTCCTGTCATTGTCCGGGCGACACAAAAACCTCCTTAACAATGCTGCACCGTTTCCTGTGCAACAAAAAGCCCCCGCTCTCCAGACCAGCCCCAACAAGCCTCAGCTGTCAATCGACAACGACAACGGTAAGGCCCGCCCCCCCGGGCCGGCGGTCGCCGCGTCGAAGCCTCGAGCGCTGTGGAAGAAAAGTGTCGAGACGCTGAAGACGCAGCCCACTGTCGTGTCTCCTGGCGCCGGCGCGAGCCCCACCCCAGCCGCTGGAGCTGGACCTGGACCTCCAACAATGAAGAGCCAGCGTTACCTTCCTGAGGAGCCGCCGCACTCGGACATCTCCGAGTGCTCCAGCCGGCCGCAGTCGCACAAAGATTCTGACTCCATGGTGGCGAGGGGCGGATTTAAACCCATCAATCAGCTGAGGAAGAGGGGAGGGGGAGGAGGTGGAGGAGGCGGGAGCGTAGGATCCAAGATCTACTCCATTGACTCTGACCAGGGCAGCCTCCAGTCAGCTCCCCCCTACCAGCGAGACAGCCAGGGGGGAAGTGACGAGCGCAGTTACCCCCCTGACCTGTTTCCACCTGACAACACGTACTCAGTCACTCACACACACTCCCACCAGGGGGACGCACCCATTCTGCAGCTGAGTGCCACCCTGCTGCATCACAGTCACAGCGCTGAGGCCGACCTGCACTCCCTGAAGGACAAGAAGTACAGCACCTACACACACAGCAGGTATCACACTCAGAAGAAAGCACACGCACACACGTTTCAGCTTCTTTGATTGTCTTTCTGTGTGTAACTCCTGTCGTCCTCTCTCCCTCTAGTGCCAAGGACAAGGCTGGAGGTTCGTTCGATGCTCCAGGTGCAGGCACGGGGACACAAGGCATCAGGCCGGGTCACTGTCGCTCCTGCCTGACCAAGCTGAGCGGTTACTCCGGGCTCTACACCGTTCGCTCGCCACAGGCTCGCTGTGACGCCTGCGCCCACCTAGGAAACCTGTACGACATCAGCGAAGACCACTTCCACTCGCACTACTCCCACACACAAACTCACCCACACAGCGGGGACATGTTTACACACTACCTACCCCAGAGCGAGCTGGGCCTGGTGGGTGAAGGGGACGGGCTCGTCAGCCACTTCGAGCCCTCTCCGCCCTCTCCATCTCCTCTCCCCTCCTCCGCGTCGGCCCAGCACCTCCAGCTGAGTCGTCAGCACTCCTATGAGAACATGATTCCAGACAGCGTTCCGGAGCGTCAGTCGCAGGCGCACGCCCACCTGCGGGGGCTGAGCCTGCCTGACAGAGATAGGGAGCGGGAGATGATGCTGGACGAGGGGGCCTATGCTAATGTTCTCACAATGCGCTCTGATCGACCGTTTAGCAGCCGCAGCCCCCCCTCTCCGTCACCCTCCCACCACCACAGTCTGGACGCCCCGCTGCCCCTGCCCCGGCGCTCGAAGAGTCTCTTCCCCGATCGGCCGTCTCACAACCCTTTTCTCCAGTCGGCCCCCGGCACGACACAACGAGAGCCCGCCCCCCAGGCTGCCACACGCATGCCACAGAGAAATTCTGCCCACGAGCTCTACAAGCAACGGATGCCGCTGTCGCTTACCCTCGGTAACCATGGCAGCCATCACGTCAACCAGCACGGCGGCCATGTTGACCAACAATTGTTCTACCCCCAGCAGGAGGCCCCTGTGGTGGCGTACATGGTCCCACCTGCTGCCTCTCAGCCAATGAGCTATGTGACAGCACCGCGAGCCTCCAGCGCAGGCGGCAACCGGCCCCGGCTCTATCGCCGCATGCCCAGCATCGAGTCTGACGTCTGAGGGTCACACACAGCACACTTACTCCCACCAACACACACGCATGCAAGACAGAGGTGTGTGTGTGTGTGTGATAGGACCGGGCAGCTCTGATTCTAAGCACACATACAGAAACACACACACAGACACACACACACACACAGGTGAAAGACGGGAAGGTCTGCGCCGGACTCAAAGGTTAACGGTGATGCTGAGTAAATAAATTATTGTTTCTTTATCACACCCTCTATAGGGCAGGGTTGGGGCCACAGGGACACCTGGAGGCACAACACAAGATGAAGAGTGCGCGTGTGAGTGTCCGTGTGTGTAGTCGCCTCAAGCTATGGGCAACGAGGCAAAGACTGACAGTACGTCTGACAAGACAGATTCAAATCCTGGTGGAATAAGAAAGACACTGTGCACGGAGTCCAGCAGCGACAGTGGGACGTGACGGAGGATGCGACGGAGTGTTTGGAAGAAGATCCGACCTGCCCCCCCCCCCCCTCTCACCAGCCTCTTGGAGATGACAGGGACACAGTGAACCCCTTTCTTTCTGAGAAAACACACATGCACACACACACACATTTCACCCAAAACACACGCCCGCCCCTCTCCAGGACTCTCCTGTTGCACTATGATTTCCACAGTCAACCCCGTATGTTGTCTGAGCCTCCAAACTGCACTGCCGGCATGGCTTAAAGAGTAGTTCACTACACTAGAGTAATCCTCGACTTGAATGGAAATTACTATCTATGTAATAGACTAGGCTGGGAGGCGGGCAGCTGGTCCCGACACAGGTCTGAGTGTGTCAGCTCCTGCCCGCAGATGTACAAACACTGGAACACACACACGCTGTGTCAGTTTTTTGGGAGGGGGAAGTAAAAAAAAAAAAAAAAAACAACAACCAACGACTGTTTGTTTTTGTTGATGTCAGTTAAAGGAACATTCCAAAAAGTGGACCAAAAGTGGCCGCCAGTAAACGCCTCTCAGGATGAGAGTGTGTGTTCTAGTGTTTCTAGATCTAGAGACATTCAGTACAGCATTGTTGCTTCCTCTCTTAGCTAGCCTTCAGGTCATACTGCATGCTTCCTACTGCCCTGTGTTACAGTTAAACTCCTATACAGGGTCATATGTGCACACAGACACTCACAAACACACACACACATATATATATATGCACACACACACATGCACATACGCAGTAGTCTAAGATAGTAGTTTAGGGTGGGTGTGTGTGTGTTGAGGCTATGAGACAGCTTCTATTTGTGCACTTTGTAGATTTTATACCCTGCCACCTAACACAGACGTTTGACCAAAAACACTTTTATACTGGAAGATATGAATATTCTCAGTCATTCGCTGAATAGATGTTTTCTTTTCTCTTATTTCTCTTGGACATTGGGTTTTAGGGCACAGTTCTGTCCGTTTCCATTGTGAGGTCAGAAGTTCTACAGTGTTAGATAATGGGTCCAGCATCATACAGTATACACGACACCGACTCTTAATCTTCCTCCTCTTTTTAAAAACCTTTTCTGTGCTCATCTGTCGTTCTAGCCTCTCCCTCCTTTTCCTTTTCTTTTTTTCTTCCCCCCCCCGCTTCTTTCTATAGAGTAGATTGAGTATCAGAAGAGTAAAAGTTCAGTCGTGGTGTTTAAATACTCAACATATTGTTGGAAATCACTTAATATCACTAGTTGTAAGAATTCCTCTGATTCAACAGCGGCTGTCGTAGGATGCAGAACTTTTTTACTAATTACTTTCTATGTCGAACAAAGAAGAACAAAAAAATACAAAAAAAACCCAAGGCCCATTTTAATGTGTCTATGGTGAATCTAGAGGCTGAGTGCATCACTGTTGCAGTTTTACTCATCAAATTAATATTCCTAGACAAGTGCCAGAGTAGCTGATACTTGTGTGGCACTGAGTTCCAGCAGAGCGAGTCACGTGGCATCGCAGAGAGTGAGCGAAGTGACTCCTTACAGAGGCAACACACTCACACACACACACACATATATGTACACACACACAGACACACACACACACTCGACAAGCTGGCAATGTGTGTATGAGTGTTCTAGAAATCCATAATCTACTCAGTAAGGGCATTGATTTTTGAGCACATGGATTTTGATGGAAAGGGGACTTGATATCCCTTTAGCTGTGCATCTGTCTCTATTCTCTTTCCTTCTATTTTCTATTCTCTCTCTCTCTTACACACTCACGCAGAGACACACATATACATACACGCATACGTATATCTATATATATGGCTGCAAAGAACGCAAGATGGTTTGAAACAAAAAAAAAATTGCACCTTTGAACGGTGACCGCTGCCCCTCTTTTCGGTGATCTTAACAGGTTTGGTGTGTGAGTTATATGCACAATATCAGGTTGCAATATTATACTTCTGTACAGAGAAATCTTTGTTTTTCAATGTTAGAAACTGATTTCATTTGTTTGATTTGAATGGTATTAAGTATTGAATTCATTTCAGAAACAACGTGGCTTTTTATTCTGCTTCTTTAGAGAAAAAAAAAGAAAACAAAAAAAGACTGGCATGTTTTTAGATTCTCGTGTGACTTTTATTTTGTATTTATTTTTTATTTCCTCTGGTGTGTTGTTGGTTGGTTGGGACCTCACTGTACAGTCCTCACTGCTGGTTAACCAGACTAGTTAACGGCCGCTCCGCTCACTAGCCACTCGTTAGCCACTCGTTAGCCGGGTCTCTCATCCCAATCACACTCAATGAATAATGATAGTCCAGCCTGTGCGGCTAATAGCAACCCCCTCCCACCCACATAGTTCTCTTCCACTACGAGTCTGTGCTGTATCACCTCTGAGTGTGTGTGTGTGTGTGCGTGTGTGTGAGTGTGAGTGAGAGAGAGAGAGATAAAGTGTGTGCATGTTTTACACCATGCAAGCATTTATATAAGACAGTGGATGACATGTGTATTTTGAGGTTGTTTGCGGTGTGTGTGTGTGTGTGTGTGTGTGTGTGTGTGTGTACTTTTCTGTTCTCTCTTCCCTTCATCCCACACATAACATTTGACCTGGCTCTTACTCATAACACACAAATACAGTCTCACAAAACACACACACACATATATATATATATATACATGCACACACACACATTGCGTCTGTACTGTTGTGGTTAAGACAGTGTGTAGATCGAGTTTCGTACGTCCACCATCACAGAGATTTTTACACCAACCTTTAGTTTTTACTTTGGGGATTTTTTATTTTGAATTGCATGACGTGCTCGTGTTTCTGGTGGTACCTATTTTGCTGCAGCACCCGAGTTCTCCCTGAGTTAGACCTACTGGGCTACATGTACCAACGTCCCCCTCCACCCTGGTTAGTGCACTGTGTCAGACCGGGGGGGGGGCCCCTGGATTATTACACTCCCCCAGCCCCGGCACAATCCCGGCCGCCGACAGGGAACATGAGGTAAATGTTCCCGTCCAGGCTCAGCACAGTTCCCCCTTTGTCCCGAGTGTACACACACATGTTCATTTATCGCTGGGTGGATGGCGTGCGTTGGTGTTTAGTCCTCTGGGTCTCCCTGCTGTTTATCTCACTTATGTATAAGTTCAGGGGTTTCTAAGCTACTAGTTGTGTTGTAAATACTACCTTGTCACTCAGTACCTCTGTACAATCTGTAAATAAGTAAAGGTTACATTTTTCTACTTGTCTGGGTCTGGTTCTTGTTAATTATTTTACCTACCTACATACTTTCCTAGCCTAGCTAACCTACCTACCTACCTAACCTAGCTGCTCAACCTACCTACCTATACCTATTTACCAAACTACCAAACTTCCTTCCTAACCTAGTTGGCCTTCCTACATAACATATACCTTACCTACCCCATCTACCTACCTACCTTCCTAACCTAGCAAATTCCAACGTTCCTACCTACCCACCTTTCTAACATACTTAACCTACCTACCTGACCTACTGTACGTACCTACCTTACCTTATCTAACTGACCTCCCTAACTAACCATCTACAGCTCTTAACCTACCTACTTACCTACCTACACGATACAATGGAATTACGAGTGCTACTCCTTTCTGTCCGTCCGTCCTGAATCTACAGTTTGCCGTCAACTGTGAGAGAAAAGGGCTTTTTGGGATTCTGCTGCAAAAGGAGTCTCCTGCTCTCTGTAGGCTTTCATAATGCACCCTTAGTGTGTGTGTGTGTGTGTCTGTGTGTGTGCGTGCATGTGTGTTTAGATCAGTGTTCTGGTAAAAAGCTTTATTTTTATATTTCTGTCTCCCTCAGGAGATGGACGCTCTAATCTGGGCTGAAGTGGGACAGGAGAGGCAAGCAGAGAGCAGCACATAGACGAACACACACTCAGACACACACACACACACACACACGCTTATGCATGCTGCAAATCATCACACACCACGGCTGGAGGATCTGACACAAGCCGTAGACCAGCTGTAGCCAGAGAACCAGGAGGAAGGAGGAGAGAGGAGAACAAAGACATGAGAGGGGTCCCACTGCAGCCGTCCACACTTTCTTTGAGATGAATCGCATGGACGATATCACAAAACATACCGCGGAGCATACACTGCCTCGCAAGCCTGTTTGTGAGGAGTGTGCGATCATGTGCGCATGTATATGTGTGATCATCTGTGTGTCGCTTCCTCTGAGACGGGGTGTTGAGTCTTCGGCGGCCTAATTCCTCCTGACGTGATCCATATGCTGCGATCTAATGGACGGGGGAACAACACACACTCAGACACATGCCTATGCCTCTTATTTAATTAATAGAATTGAGCCGCCCCACATGTCGGCCTGTAATGTAATTACTGTATCACAGAGGAGCAGAAGATGTGCTCCATGTACCCCTGCAGTAAC
The DNA here is from genome assembly GCA_026259375.1 of Verasper variegatus. Lineage (NCBI taxonomy): Eukaryota > Metazoa > Chordata > Actinopteri > Pleuronectiformes > Pleuronectidae > Verasper > Verasper variegatus. The sequence goes on along the minus strand of CM048044.1, from coordinate 3,952,713 downwards.
ATACAAGACGTAACACACTCGCACATACATACATGTGTGCACTCCTGCTGATACATAGACCCAGGGCGACACACAAACACACAAACATGGGGTTTTACCACATATATAGCCAGCACTGTGGGGATGTGAGATGAAGCAGATGAATGAAGATAATTAATTTCTTGGGTTAAGAATGTCTCCATCTGAGCAACCCTGAGGCAGGAAGGGAGTCGGGAGGAAAACGAGGAATAAGCGAGAGGAACGAAGACGAGTGCATGATGGAGGACGGTGAGGAAGATGGTGTGGACGTTTAGAGGCCTGCTGTTGGCTGCTGGCTCTTTCCAAGACTCCAAACATCCTCATTAACCAGCAGTCAGCCTACACACTTAACACGTGTGTGTGTTTGCATGTATACTTGTGTTCTTAAACTGTTGTGTATGTGTGTGTGATAGAGAGAGAGAGAGAAGAAGAAGAGGAGGAGAGAGAGAGAGAGAGCAGCGCGTCAGCCTACACACTAAACAAACCCATGAAAATTCATAAGGACCTGGCGACGCCTACTCACAAATACTAAAAATACTGGAATGAGTTGAGCCTAGTCAGAGGAGAGGAGAGGGGAGGAAGAAGAGAGAGAGAGAGAGATGAGATGAATAGAAAGAAATGAGAGAGCAGCAGCAGCAGAGGAGGAGGGAGAGAGAGAGAGAGAGAGGTGTAACATGAACCAGAGAGCAGAGCAGAAAAGAGGAGAAATAATAGTTACTGCGTCCAACTTGGAACATCTATTCTCAGCCTCCGGTGGTCAGCTCTCACACTGTGTGTGTGTGTGTGTGTGTGTGTGCACTTGATAGTACTTTTGTTGTGGGGACCTAAAGCTATTTTCGCAGTCACAATATGGGGATTTGTCTTCTTTATGGGGGCAAAAAGAAAGCGACTGTCCTTTGAGACATGACTGTGTGCGTGTGCCTGTGTGTGCAGTCCAAGTGTGATGTTGTGGGGACCTAAAGCTGGTTACATAGTCACATAATGGGGACAAATAGCAACTCTCCTGGAATTTTTATGTAAACCATTGTCCTCTGTGAGATGACTCTGTGTGTGTGTGTGTGTGTGTGTGTGTGTGTGTCCATGTTCATACTGATTTGATGGCTACTGACAGAATTTACTGTCAAAGTCATCCATCCAGCAGGGGGTGGGGGGGGTGGGGGGTGTGAGGGACGGGCAGTTTTGATTTTGCCTTCAGAGCTGATATATAGTCAAAGGAGACGTTTTATTCTGGGCGTCTGAATCAGGACGAAGCAGCGGCTCCTTTCACAGCTCTGATGGTCGACTTTCCGCCGGCTTTCCCTAACGCTGACAGATGACGTCTGATTGACGGCACAGCCTCGTGTACTTGTGTATAAGTTCAAGGTTTTTGTGAGCAGCTGGTCGTGTATATGTGTCCAGCTATCGATCAAATGCTGCTCCTCGAGGCACAAGGCATCTAAGTACGAGACGATCGATACGTTCATACATGTCTGTTTAGGATAAAGCGACAGCCGGCAGCTGTTCAGCTGAGGTTGGCACAAAAACTGGAGGAAACAAAGGAAACACAACTTGGGATCCAGCTCATGTAAAGCTCCTTAATTTACACATTGAAACTGCAATCTGTCAGAAGAACTACTCTTTACTGAAATACTCAATACCACAGTGCAGACATAACTGTAGTAAGTAATACATTTAAATGTTTAAAGTAAAAGTGTCAGTTTCAAAATGTACTTAAAGTAGCAAAAGTAAAGACATTATGCATAATACCACATTTTAGAATACAGGACATTGTGTGTCTTTGTTGTTACTGCTGCAGGGTAATCATGTTTAATCTTATAATAGATCAAATAATAATAAAATAATATTTGTATTACTTTGCTCAATCACTTAGCTTTGGTTAAGTAACAGATAATGTAAATACAAGTTTATTTAGTCTATTTAATTAATTATATTTTGTTTTAGTAATCTGAATCTTCATATTGTCTAAAGCTGTCAAATAAATGTAGGGAAAAGTACTTGCCTCCGACCTGTTGAGTAGAAATACGAAGTAAGAGAAAAAGGAAACGCTCTGTTAAAGTAACAGTACGTTAGTATTGTACTAAAGTAATTGCCTAAATGTATTTTGTTACTTTTCACCACTGCTCTTTTTCATAGGGTTTAGAAATTCAATATTTACTGATGATTAACACAGATCATCACCTCTTAATGAACTCATGGTAAATGAATTTGGAGACTGTTTATTCATCCAGTTGTGCAGCATTAACACTGGTTTTGACTGGTGTCATGAATCCACGTCCAGTGTTCACTCAGAGCCCTGCGGTGATTCTCAACTAACTCCCGAGGGAAGAATCCGTCTCTTTATCTTGTAAATGCTCAGCTGTGATCAGCAGCCTCACTCTGTGCTGTTTGGTGCTGAGTGGGCAGCACAGTGAATTTATGCTGAAAACACTGTTAACGAGAACTGTGAAAGCAAACAGAACAAGTTGTGGATCACGAAAAAAAACAAAGCAAAGAGCTGCAAGATTCCAGATGGAGAAAAGGATGATTCTCTGTTCATCACTGGACGTCTGTCACACGTTCCATATACATGTGACCTGAAAACAAGAAAGTGAACTAGTTGAGACAAAGCCTCAACCACACCTCTAACCCTTCATCCGTTCATCTTTCTACCTCATCACTCCCTCTGCTCATCCCTTCGTCCCCCTTCCCTCATCCCCTCATCTATTCATCCTTCTTCTCTCATCCCCCTCCCTCCATTCCCTCGTCTTATGCCTGAGAAAGAACCCTGACTCTCCCTCGGCCTGGTCAAACCTTCAAAACACATAAAAACACGTTCTTTACTTATATCTTCAGAAATTATGATGTTTTTAACTGGATGGTAGGTTTCTAGTTGCATTATGGGAATTGTAGAATTAAAAAACTTTTGCATGGCTGCACCAAACTGATCTTAAATGAGCTTATCTCAGCCTCCACTGCTTTGGATTCGAACCACACTTTATTTAATCTGTGTTCTGAAAGTCCTTCAACTTTATGGGAAGCGCCGTATTAAATCAGTGGAGCACCAGTGTAATATCTATGCTAAATGGGCCCTTTCACAGCTGTGATGGTCGACTCACCACCGCCTTTAGTGAACGGTGACAGGTGATGTTTGATTGACAGCACAGTCTCTGTCAGTCAGCTCACTTTGAGCAACAAATGCAACATAGCTTCCCCGGTAGAAAGCTCTAAACCTCAAATATGCACACAGAGGAGAGATGTCATGCATGACTGATGACAACAAGTCCCCCCCCCCCCCCCCCCCTCTCTCTCTCTCTCTCACACTCACACAAATAGTTCTGCCAGGCCGTTGCTAATAGCTGTATGCTAATCAGGATACTTCCAGGTGCAGAAATAGGCGCAGAGCATTTAGAGTAAATTTAGCTTTAATAACCTGGCTAATCACGCTGTTAATGTTACATCCACTGTGACTCACACGTACACAGTCTGTAGCGTTGTTGTTATTCTAATAGAGGGGTTTCCGACTGACTGCCGCTCGCTGAGGGATGCCGGGAGGCAGGAACAAGGAGTTGGACAAACTCTGCCTGCGTGTGCATCTGCAGATACCTTCTCCATGAGGCTGCGCTGTATGTGAGAGCTGCAGCGCCACCGACTTCACACCGTTTTGTTGTGTTTGTTTTATTTTGTCTCGTCTATAAATGATGAAGTTCCAGGCGGGGGAGGGAGAGAGAGAGAGAGCGAGGCACTCAGCGCTCCCTGGGGGGAGAGTGCTGAGATGCCCGCTGGGCATCGTCCCCTCAGCGTCACCCATCTCCCCCAACCAGGAGGCCTGCATGACACACAAATGAGGACAGATTGTGATTATGTGTGACTGAAACCAACGATTATATGTGAAACCCTGTTCTAATGTTCAGAGGCTTCAGTGTATTGTGTGTTTTTGTTGATAACATTGAGTCTGTCATCCAATATTAGTCATTACTCATTGTAAATGGTGCCATTAATTTTAAATGATGTTGCTTTACTCATTACTTCCTGCAAACAGCCATTTGTCAACTCTGCCTGTAAAGAACCAGCGTTTTCATCTCTTCAAAGACTCCTGGTGACTAAATTGCCTTGTGAGTAATCGGCGTGACCGTCAAAATAAAAGATTGTCTGTTGTTCTTGTCGTCTGTTTGCAGAGTAAAGAAGAGAGTTGTGGGAATAATTTGCAGCAGAGAGAAGGTAAATCATCCTGTGAGAGAGAGAGGGGGGCAGGGGGGGTGTGAGGGCCAAATATTTCCTTTAGTTCACTCTGTAATGATGAGTTTCCCATGAGTATATTTTACTATTTTGTGGATGATTTATTTTTCTTTGCAAAGGTAACTAATTCTAATTCTCAGCAATTAGTGTGGAAGAAAAAGTTCCACATTTTGGGAGCTATGTCTCATTTCTTCTCTTGCTGACCTGGAGAGATGGATGCGACTGTCACGATTCTCCATCAGGGGAGAAAATCGACAAGGACTGAAGGATGTTTATCGTCATTTCAGTTTTTATATTATATTTACATTATTTATTATATTATATTTGAGGATAAGGACATTTGTAAACCCAACCAATGAACATACAATATCGTGTGTGTTTATTAACACAATCAAAAATGAAGAAATAAGGTTTATATAAATAGCGTTACAGGCTATAACTATTCCTTGGAAACAACTCTGTCTAACAGCTGCTTCCCCTTGTTTTTCAGTCTTTATTGTGCTTTCCAGTTTCCCCATCTAAAGATAGTGAGACTCCTTTAATGCTGATGGACTTGAAATCGAGTTAACAATTTAATAAAGCTGAGTAAACATCTACAAGAGCCACAAATGATCTAGTTGCCAAAGCCCTCTGTGTAGTGGAGGTGAATCCTGCTGCTTTTAAACGCCGCTGAATTACTTTTGTAAAGCTTCACGTGGATGGAAAAACCACGAGTCTCCTCCAGAAGAAATCCTTGTAGAAACATGTATTGAATTGAATCTTTTTTTAAATGAAACCTACGCCTGGGCCTCATTTATGTTCCCCACTGGCTGCATGTGCTGGATATGGATTTACACTTTAATCCCTCCAACTGTGGCAACTAGAACAATATCTTATCCCTTTATCCTCAAATTCTTCTCCCACTGATTCCTTGTCTTTGTTGCAGCAAATACAGGAAAATAAGATCCACATGTTTTTTGTCTTTAAAGTAATTACATTTGTTTTAATTTTCACTTTGCAGAAGGAAACGCTGCGTCTCTGTCCGTGGTGCTGGAGCCAAGCAGCCGAGCAGGAGCTGTCCAAGGTACCTGAGGAGTTTCATGCTGACTGTATGTCTGCTGCCGGCGTGAAACACTCAGCTGGTGATAGATCGTTCTTATTTATTACTGAGACATTATTTGTGGCCGTCTGCTGGGACGTACAAGCTGTGGGAGCTGCTTTCCTCGCTGAGAATTAGACGATAATGTCATGTTTTCGACCTGTTCTGTTCATGAGACTGATTTAGTATGTTTCCTGTTAGTCTCCTGTCTGTCGCTCAGACCCACAGACACATTTTTCGTGTGAATATGTGTGTAAAACTACTGACACGAGAAGATTTGCCTCTGGGAGCTTTCAGTAATATTCTAAACTTTGTGTCCTTGGTTTCAGACAGCGGCAGACAAAAACACGTTTTTCATTTTTTAGGCAGAGCTGCTGATGTTACTCTGAACTCTAATTGAAACCACCACCTTCCACACAGCTGGTAAAACATTACACAGTGCATGCAACCAATGTAATGAATTAATGATTAGGCCCAATTTGTGCTTCTCGAGTATGAACATATTTTAGGTTTGTATTTATTTTAGGTTACAGAGTTAACCGTGAATCTATCAAGGGCCCCGAGGAAGTGAAGTGTCGAATTTGCTGAGATGTGGACATGACATATGTTCAATATTAATAAACTTCGAATAAACAGGCAGCCAGCGCTCTGTAGCAGCGGCTGTTGGGATGTTGTTGATCACATAAACGAGTGAACGGCCCCTTGTGCAGTCGCTAAATTACTGCAGGTCATTTTAAGAGTTTCAGAACGAAAGCTGCAACCAGCATCACCACCGAGCAAACAAACAGGAATGTTTACAATGGGCACTTGATGATTCTCCCCCTGTGGTTTGTTGTTTGTTCATTATCTGGACATGCTTACATTTGTAGTTTATAAGTTAGAGCAGACAAACACATGTTTTAATTCATCTCCTACACTTTTCTTTGTCCATTTTTGGTTTTGGAAAAGCTTAAAAAAATGGCCTTGCATCTCTTTAAAGGCCAAGTATCGTTCTACAATCCCAAAGTTGATGGTCCTTTCATGCCTAGTTGCTAAGCCATGATTGGACAATAGCTGTTCGGGGGGAGGGGTTCAGCTTCTTGAAACAGCAGCTTCCCCCTGTGACTGCTGATGAAGAGGGGGACAGACTCAAGGTCACAGAGGTTTCCACGTAGGTAACGTCTTCTACTTTCTCAAACAATCCACTTTATAATTTAGCCTCACATTCATCTATTCACTGACCTTTGGCAGAGCCGTATGAAGGTGATGGCCCATCAGGAGAAACACATGGACGCGAGGAGGCAGGGATTTGACCTTCCAACCCAATAATGGACGACCTGCACTACATTCCTTCCTGAGCCAAGAGCAAAGGATAACAGAGGTGGCGCCTCCTTCATATTTTCCATATTCAGTGGACGTTTTTCACAGCAGACATTTTGGTTTGTCGTAGCGGGGGTAAGTACTGAAGTGAGCGATAATATAAAAACAGCTGAGCTCCTGATATTGGGCATACTTCTTCCCTGTCATTACATGCTGGGATGTTTGAGCTGAACCACTGTTTCCTGCTATCATAGTCATAATGTCTGCCATGAAAAAATGTCTATTCAGGTTTGAAGTGCAGGTCAGCACCTCAGCCGAAGACCTGTGGACGTTTGAATAATTCATCTACCTTCCCCAGCAGTGAAGAGTGGGTAAAATCCAAGCTCCTGTTGGGAACCTTTAATCAGGGGTTGGCTTGAAGCAGAAGCTCTACGACCACCCAGAGGAGCTGATTATGTTTGCCATTTGGTCTGACACCTGGCTCGGAGGGACACCTGTAACTGGGAGAATAATGAGGATCCTGGGCCCATTAGAGACGGCCGATGCAAATCACGGACCTCTTAGCAGACAGGAGAGGCTGTGAAGTGACCGACTGCTCCTCCACTTCATCACATGTGATTGCGGCTCTTAAAGTCCCTTCGTTTAACCTGTGCTATTAGTGGCTTGGATTCTCTCCTGGCGGCTGCAGCCAAAGAGGAGCACGTTAACAAAGTGTTTGTCATCATCATGAAGAGACTATTGGAAAACATTGCCTCTCTAAATTGGATTAATTTCCACTGGGGAATTATACTGATTAACTAAAGTACACTTCCATTGGTTCCTCTGTGGGCCCTGCTTTTAATGGCAAAACAGACGAGATGCAACAGGGCACGCTTCAGCAGAAGTCAAGCATCTGTAGCCACAGCAGCACTTACTCAGACATCACTATCTGGGACAATATACAACCAAACACACAACTACACCAACCAAACACAGCAAACAACCAACCCTATTTTCACTTATTATTTCAAATCCATCAACATCACACCATTCTTCATCAACAAAGGGGTAAAACAAAACTTGCTCTTCCTTCGGTTTTAACACAAACTAATCTACTGCTCTGAGTCGGACATGACAAAGTTGAGGGATCTTGTTTTTCTTCTCTTGTTTTACCTCCACTGGAAATAAACCTCCCCCTGGTGCCTGTTTCAGGCTGATTCTGAACCCGTAAGCAGGAGTTGTTACCAGCCTCCCAGAACTGGTGGACACCATCACACATTTTCAACATTATGTCGTCATATCACTCCACTCCGGCTCCAGAAATGTGACAGCGGATGTGGGCTTCCATTAGATTAACACAGTGGAAAATCTGCTTAGCTGGAACTTATCCTACTTCAGGACTGTATTTGTCATTCCTGTCACTGGCCTGCAACACACTCACAAGTGGACCAGCAACTGTTTGTGCATTTACCGTGAAGCAGCTGCTGGTAATGGAGACAGTCGTCGTGACAGGTGACACATGAAGGGAGTCGACAATCCCTCCAGCAGCAGCGCAGCAAATATAAGCTCCTCCAGGTCTTCTCTGGGCTTGGATGGTCATGGTCCTGTCTTCATCTGGATCATATAACTAATTCAACACTTCCTAAATGGTGCAAAACACAAATATACAGTTGAGGCTGATGCGACCACCATTGGTTTAGTTGGTAAGTAACACCAAGATCATAAAGATTCATCCTCTGGGAACCATGAAGTTAAATTACCTTCAAATCCATTCAGAGTTGTTCAGAGATATTTTTAATCTGGTGAACCGACAGATTTACGTTGTCATCCGCAGCCATGATCCGTAGCATGGCTGATGGAAAATCCTTTATTTTAATATTTTAAAATCCAAAGAATATGATGTTTAATTGTCTTTTGCTGTAAAGCACCTGTGAACTTCATTTTTTGCATGAAAGGTGCTAAATTCTATAAATACAGTTTATCATTATCCAGCGATTATCTCTTGTATTTATAATTCTCCAATGCTTGCACTTGCTAAGCATAAATTAAGACATTTGACAACTCATCGTTTTTTCTGAGAGGTTTTGACTGCACAACAACTTTCTAGCTCAGCACAGACGAAAATAGCGTCGAAGGCACAGAACCTTAAAGGAGCAACTGACAGTGCAAAACAACACGACACAGTCCGGTGACCTCACAAGCTGTGGTGAATGTGTCCTCACAGTGTCCGCTGCAAGTCAATCAAGAAATAACTGATGGGGCAAACACGAACCAAAAGGGAAAGGTTTGATTGACTGGCCGACAAATCTGTTGTAAGAGGTAAGTACGCTGAACATTGTAGTTTGCTAATGAGGTGTGTTTAAGGCCAAGTCAAGGTCTTTAACTGTCTACTCTGTTTAATTCCCCCTTATCACTGGATTCAGGATTCTCTGTGGATTCATTAGGGAGCTTTGTCACCTCCCTGCTCTTGCACTTGTCAGTCGCTCAGTACGTGCACTCCGACAAGCAGAACTGTCACTCAGGATGAAATCAGGGCACATATTTGCTGCGTAACGAACAATATTCTCTGACGAAAACAAAAACAGCCGCCAGCCGGTACGGAACCTAACAGAACCTTAAAGATGATCCCTCCCCTGAATAGAACAATTATCAAATCAAACACATTCGGTTTCCTCTGGTTTACAGTCGGCACATTTCTGCTGTCTCTTTAAATCTGTGTTGTCACTCACTCTCATGCAATTTCTGCCTCTTATCCTCTCCCACGCTCTTTTCAGCCTAACAATACCCACAACGCACTGCCCCACAAAGGCTCCCTGCCCATGGCGATGGGCAGAGCCAGCTGAACTCTGGAGGCCTCATCTGTGCATGTGTGTGTGTGTGTGTGTGTGTGTGTGTGTGTGTGTGTGTGTGTGTGTGTGTGTGTGTCACAGAGAGTGAGAGGATGCAACGCCATCTTCTGCTGGTGTATTGCTCTTATCAACCCTGTTCATCTGCACACACACAGACACACAGACACACACACACACACACATGCCCACACACTCTCAGACCTACGACACACACATGCAGACAGCCATGCATGAAAGATAGTTTGCATTAAATACTTGATGAGGTATGTAATGCTGTCAGGCGTCGTTCTGCCGCTCAGTGAGAATAGTTGTCGCATCCAATGAACAATTTTGTCTCGTGTAAGGTCTCCTGAGCCCCGATGTGGAGATTCAGCCCCGAGAAACAAATTCCCAACAACCTGCTTATATACAATACAGTAGCGTACGTACACACGTAACAATCCACCACCGTGTGCGACAAACAACATTCAGAAGATTACAGAATGTTCTGTTTGCAGCGACCACACGGCTCACAGCACAACCTCGCAACACTCAGATTATCCATTTTGTTTTTCCTAAAGTAGATCAGGTTTGAAAAAGAATGATCTCATTCTCTCTCTCTCTCTCCTCCCTCTCTCCCTCCCTCTCTCTCTCTCTCTCTCTGACAGTATCTGTTAAGATCTGCCCGTCTGAAGCTGCTTTCAGACATGCACTGAACTCCGTACACTCTCCTGGAATGATCTGGAGGGGCTGGATGAGTCATTCTCTTGAGTATTTTACTCGGCAAAACTCCTGAGAATGTCCGAATTCACCATGAGCTAATGGGCGTGTTGATAACGTTTCTGCCACGTGGCCGAGGCAAAACTAGAGAACCTCAGGAGGAAAAAGAGAAGCCATACACGTAGAAGACGCCAACAGAGATGACAAGAAAGACAGAACGATTTAAGAGTTTGGGGAGATAAGGGCTGACACTGGTGTCGATGTGCCTCCTGCTGCTCCACCCAGACGCCACCACTCACCTGAATGTTCTGAGGACATTCTCCTGCTGCGTCATATGTGAAAGGCAAAGGTCACGTCTGAAAGCGGCTTGAGTAACTCGTATTTATTTTCTCCTGTTTTGTTTTTAAATGACCATGTTGTGTTACTTCCTGTTTGTGTGATTGCTGGTCACGTCCCTCGTTAGTGTCACTGTGTCCTCACCACAGTATTAAAGTCTCTGTATTCCCCTTCAGTCAGTTTGTCTGTGTCGGTTCCCTCGTGTTTCCCGGTGGATTTGTTACTTGTGTTTGGATTATCTGTTGTGTTCCTGATTGTGTTCTCTGGTTTTTGCTTTTGTGTCGTTCCCCTGTCGCCTGTGTTCCTGGAATCATTCCTGGCTGTTTTGTTCCATCCAACTGTCTGGAAGCCTGTGTCAAAAATTACTTCACTCATCCAGCATGCCTCCATGTTAACCTGCATTTGGCTCCTTCCCTGTGCTCCTGGCTTTGTTCTTTACAGTAACACACTGCACTGAGTATATGTGGAGTATATGAGTATAGTACACATGAAATTGCAGCACATGAAGCTTACTATGAAGAATGAACTCCTACACTCATCTAAGGGACATATTTTAAATCATGATCTTGTGTACACATATGTCTTAAGATAGATAGATAGATAATTGTGTAGGTGCAAAGCATGTGTTTAAGGCCTTCAAATAAGAGAAGACACTCATGTCTGATGAAGGTTTACGTCTTTATACAATCATTATAAACCCAAACCAACTGTTCATGATTCAGGTTGTGCTCAGAAATGAATTCAAACAATATATTTCATGTCTTTGTTTGTACCTGATCCGAGTGGCCTCACTTAAAGGTGATGCACAGAGAGGCGAGATGCAAAATGATTTAAAGCAACACCGTGTAACTCTAACTGAGCAGCAGCGCCCTCTGCAGCCACACATGGGGATTCATTCTGTCGGGTTCCATTTTAAAACGATAACGTGGTTTTCACGTGAAGAAAAAATAAAAGCCTACCAATGAGTCGAGTGGAGCTCTGACTGTGTCGTCTCACTGACTGAATGTAAACACAACTGATCGGTGGATGTTACCTATGATCTACAGTTCAGCTTTAGTCTTCAACTCGCTGGACCTGATTCTGACTGTAGAACCTGCGACTGTCAGGTCCACACTTCTCCCAGGAGATCGAACCCACTCACCAAAGTCTTAAGAACAGACGTTCAGGGTGAAGAGTGGGAAAGAAAGAGGAAACATTCTCCTTATTCCAAGTTAGAGAAGCATCCAACTCATTTTGCAGCTGCTATACTGAGGTAAAATGTTGCTTTAGAGATGAAGATGATGGTGCAGAATTTCTGACAGCCTCTCCTGGAACACATTTATTCTTGAAGGTTGTGCAACAAATGAAAAAGAAGCGAGAAGTGTAATGCCTGGCTCCTACTTCACCTCTGCACAGCAGGAAGTGGTTGTGAACATCGGATTGTCAGTTTCACAAAGTTACACACAATCACCCGCAGACCGTTGCTGGAAAGCTGTGGGGTTGAGTGAAAAGTCAGATTTATTTATATACCACTAAGTTATCTCAGGGCAATTTTTTCACACAGAGCAGATTTAGACCAGACTCTTTACGATATTATTTACAGAGACACAAGATTTCCCCCATGAGCGAGCACTTAGAGACACTGGCAAAGGAAAACTCCCTTTTAACAGGAAGAAACCTTGAGCAGAACGTGGCTCTGGGTGGGCACCATCTGTCTCGGCTGGTTGGGTGGAGAGAGAGAAAGAGCGAGGGGTGAAAGAGTGAGAGCAGGAAGAAAGAGTGCAAGTTCCACATAGAGTTATATCGTGATAATAAATGAAAAAAGAGTGAAAGAAGACGACTAATGATAATGATTGGAGCAGTGGGTGTCGAGAAGGATCACAGAGGTTTCTTGCAATCACAGGTTCAGTTCCAGAGGAGAAAGCAACAGGAGGAGAGAGATGAGAAAACACAGAACTATGGGAGAGAGAAGATGCTGAGTTAGTAACAAGCGTCAGTGAGATGAACATATACAGATGGGAGAGGAGAGGATCTCAGTGCATCGTGGGAAGCCACTTGAGTGCTACAGCAGCATAACTGAGGAAAAGTTCAAGGAAAAACTTAGCCAGCTCATACAATAGCTGCATTTGAAGACTGAAGACTCCTCTGTATTTTCTCTGCATGTGTAAAATGTCCAAATGCACTTGGACATTTTCCACCTGACTTTATCCACCTGGCCCCCCTGAAATAAAGTCTTGACTTGAAAACGAGGTCATTTACACCATGTTTCACTGGAAGTGGCTAAGCTAGCAGACGTAGCACCACGATGGTCCGAGGGTCTGTGAACGCACCTTGTAGGAAGTCTAAGGCTTAAAACATGTTGTAAATGACACCGTTTCGAGTGGAATATGAATGTCGGGGCTTCTGGACACTTAGATGACACCGCAGGAGCAGTGTGGAGACATGTTGTGTTGTTTCTGTTGTATTATTACGTCTGAAGAATCGCTCACTATTGACTTCAATAGTTTGGGATTTTGCTGCAACACTGTTTACCCCTTAAACTCCAGAAGTGTTTTGTGGACTCAAACACTGAACTATCCCTTTAAGATATGTGTGTGGGGGGGTGTGATTGTGTCACTCTGTGTTTTAACTGAGACGTGTATGACCACATGAATTTCCCCTTTGCGTGATAATAAAGTTTACCTTGACCTTCACACACACACACACACACACACACACACACACACTGGAGGTCTGGCTGCACCCTCAGGCCAGATTAGTCTGAGTGACTCAGACTATCTCAACTCTCCTGCTGTGTAACTTAACACTACCTCTGTACCCTCTCTGCTCACACCCTTAAAGACATAAACACAAGGGCATGTTTACGTGCATGAAGGTCACAGAGTTAAATATTACACTGTGGAGAATTCTGGAGGAAAAAGATAAAGAAAGTGTGAGAACGAGAAGAGAGGACGGGAATATTAAAGTGAGGAGAGAAAACGAGAGAGAGGGGCACAGAGAGATGTGAGATAGCAGGGTGAGAAAAAAGCAGGGGATCCTTCTCTTTCCTAAATCCTCCTGCTGAGATGCTGCTCCGCTGATCAAATGGTGAGAGAAAGCAGGTGAGGGGGCGCATGTGGGAGGAGGAGAGAGATGAAGAGAGAAAGGGAAAGAGAAGCTGCTCAACAGAGAGAATGAAAAGAAGGTAGGGAACAAGAGGAACAGTGAGCGCCGGCAGCCGTCACATTAGAACCGTAAGACGAGTGATGGCACGGACAAAGATTTCACTTCTACGAGATATCGGGACCCTCTCGGCTCTGTGAGCTGTCCACTTCTCCTTCTCCCTCTCTGTCAGGTTTTATTTCATCACAGAGGAGTCACTCACACACCTGTAACACCGACATCAGCCCACTGGCACTCGGCTGATGTCAGTGACATTGACGTCCGCCATCTTAGGGATCTATCGCACGGAGGCAGAGAGGGAGACACTGTTTAGGGGTGTCCTGCTGAAAGGGTGCTCACAATGTATGTGTGTGTGTGTGTCTGGATGTTTGGATTAGGGTTTTTAATTCTTTAATTGTTGCACTGTGAAGTTAGATTGTGGATCCCTAAGACCTTCAGGAACTTACCCCAGTGTGACACAATCTCAGTGCAGCTCAGGTTCGGTTCGTTCACAACAAACGAAGAGCTCGGACGAGTTTGGATGGAAAAATTAGGTCCTTGTCTATTTGAAATTTCATTTCGGTACTTTGGACTTGATGTTTCCTTCTGTTTAGACTTCAGGTGTTTTGATTTGTTGGTTCCTGCTTTACTTTGAAGTTTCTTATCTTGCTTCACTTCCTGTCTTTGTCTTATTTACCACTTCTGTGATTGTCTGCAACTGAGCTACAAATGTCAACAGAGAGCTTGTGTTAAGTCTCTGGGAACTGAAAGTAAGTCTCTGCAAAGTCTCCAAAGGTGACCTATCACAACATGTATGTGTGTGTTCGTGTGCATATGACAGCGTAAGGGTCTGTACCCCTGTGACCTCAGCAGCATCAGCAAATTCAGGCTTTAACCTAAACTGACAGTCAGAACACACACACACACACACACATACAAACAAGCAGGTTTGCACAGTTGTTTGTGAACTCTTGAATTAAATTTTGCAGACTGTGAAACTATTGGAAATCTCCTTTAATAGGTTCGAAGTATTTGCTGCCTTCATTTGACTCCATCAATACCTCATTAACAGAAATGGGACGAATTGAAATTCAGACGACACAAACATGGACTGAGATGCTTGTTGAGAGACATTTCAAACAAACTCTCTGCTCCATCAACATGGGCTAAAATCGAAGGCAGAGGAAATTGGTATTGTTAATATGAATGCGTGCCCTCCAGTCTGTTGCTCGGTTGTTTTATTATGTCTGTGAGGAGATGTTTTCCATCTTTAGGTCCATAGTTTCTTTCTTAAAGTCTCATTTCTTTCTTCAGCTAATGTTTCTGCATTGCTATCCATCGCTTGCTCTCTGTAAATCAAGAGTAATTCCTCCCAGACAAAGTAGATATGGAGTCGGTGAAATGGCAGAGACTGTGTTATCTTTTGTGTGAACTGTCCGGGGCTGAAAACTACACAGAAGATTGTTTCTGTCGACCTCAAGATCAAGTGCACGCTGAGCGCCTCACAAACACTCCACTGGACGCTACCTGGCTCTTCAGCTGTGAGATCCCCTGGAGTGAAATGCCATCAGAGAATATTAGGGCGGTTCAAAAAACAAAAACCAGAAGGACAAGAAAGACATGAAGTGATTCACTTGATGCTGGTGGGAATCTTATCTGCCCGACACCAGGGAAGTATCATCTTCGTCAAACTGTTTCAACTCTTCCTCTGTCGTTCACAGGTGTTATTGAAGTTGGAGGTGGTAGTTATGACTCTTATCCATCACTGCCGCGCAGAGTTGACGACCTGGTGGGGGGGGGGGTTACCTACAAATAACAGGAATCAAGTCTAAGTGAGACAGAAGACCAATTCTTTAAGATGATGAGACTGGACGCATTTTGGTGTTTTAGTTGGCAAAGGGAAGAAGAGCAGAATAGAGGAACATCCTATCAGGCCGGGAAATCACCAAAGTGAAACGTCTAGATTTGGATCGTCCCAGATCTGTTTTGCTGTGTTTGAATTCAATTAACTTATTTCCTTTGAAGTGATGCGCTTTTATCTTTGTGTCACCCTTGGTTGGAAAGAGGGCTCGTTCATTATGGGACCACATCTGATAAATACAACTGTGGGATGTCGGCTTAAGAAACCATGTCACGTGATGAGAGGTCACATTCTTTTTTTGTGCGCTAACCACAAATATTAAAACCCTGTTCCTGGTAGATCCTTGAATTTACTTGTAAAATATCTCAGAGCTCATTCAACTGATAAACCTGTTGTATGTATCAAACCATTTGATTTGATTTAGCTCTGTGGCCAATTATAATAGATATTTGAAAACAATTGAGGTTTATGAGTTTCATGATAGGAGCTGGATTCATACTCATACAGAGTAAAATCTCTGTCTACAACACAGAAAATAGGAAAACGTCCCCTTACCTGAAATAAATAAATCCAGTGCAAGTGAGACAGAAGACTCTATTATTTGAGACGATCCCGGTGAAGGTGGAGATGTGGAGCATTATGATCTTAAAGGGATAGTTCACCCAGGAATGAAAATCCACTCATTATCTACTCACCACTGTGTCGATGGAGTGTTTGAGTCCACAAAGAGCTTCAGGGCTAAAAAGCGTTGCAGCCAAATCCAATACAGTTGAATTAGTGGACTCAAACACTTCACCCCCCACCTCCGTCGGCACAGTGGTGAGTGGATAACGAGTGAATTCTCCCTTTAACTGTGAAGTTGTGTGAAGTCAACACATTAGACTCCTTCATTCACATTGACCCTCACAAGTGCGTATGTCATGCATTTATTCATACATTAATTCAATTAATTCATGCTGAGTCTTGCGCTTATTAATATATGAATTACTGATAACTCACGTACACTTATAATTAAATGTTACATTACTTTATGGAGCCTTTTCATCAGAACATAAAAGTCGAGAATCGGCTGTCCTTTTTTTCATTAATATAAAGGATAGCGGGGGCTTTCAGGTCAGAAATGTGAGCTATAAAGAGATCCTCAGCATTGTGATGCTCACTTATGTATTCATAATTCATAACTCAAGCAGCAGAGCAGCAAAAAAAAAAAGCCTTTGTTTAACCATTAGAGACGAACCCCACTGAGTAATTAGAAGTAGACCTCCACCAACAAGCATGGGTTCACACTCTGTTTTAGAGCTAATCTGAAAAAGCTTTTCAGCCAAGACATTATTGTACCCGCGCAAGTACTTTACATCTGTACAAGGTCATTTGATATGTGTAAACACTTGGAGGAGAAAACGGAACATATATTTTGAATTCTTGTGAACCACAGAAGTCTGACTTGGGAAGAAAAGACAGCGGAGAGAGTTAGATAACCGGAAAAAAACCTCATTATGTAGCTGTAAAATTAATTTTCTGTGCATCCACCCGTCCCCTTTCCTGGACATTTATTCGGGTCAGAGCAGAGCAGAGAAATTTCCCTCCAACAACTTCCCTCTGAAACTTCTTCCAGACGCTCCAGTGGGATTTCTGGGCTTAGGGTTGACTTGATTCCAGGAGAGTGCGCACAGCTTTCTCTCTTTCTCTCTCGCTCTCTCTCTCTCTGAGGGGCGAAAGGACTGAAAGCTCATAGCAGTGACCCTGGCACCTCACACTCCTGCACCTCCTCCGACCGGATACCTCGGGGGGAAACAGGGATAAGCCGTTTCTAAATCCACAAAACACATTTACGCAGGATTAACACGTTCCCCGGACTCATCTCTTATCTATGTGAGGAAAGAGTGTTGCTTCACCGCTCCGTGGTCGAACATATTCTGACTGACAAGAGGTTTGCGTCGCCTTTTTGGAAACACTGACGTCTGTCTAGACAAGACTACTGTAGCCCATAATAGTTTTCTTTCATTCAGTGATTGAGCAGCATTTCTGTTGAAGCCTCCACCGAGCAACCAAAATTAAATGTCCTCTTACGCGAGGCAACATAAATATGACACCAGTCTACTTGTTTTTAGACATTTTAATGAATAATTGTTACGTATAATGTCTTTAAGTGACTCTTTGTTTGGACAATCTCTGGAATTACTCACCGTCCGTGTCTCTTGGTTGTTCCTGTCCTTTTTCCTTCTGTTCTTTTTCTTCCTGCTCGTCCTGATGCGTGTCCAATAGTCCCAACCTCCCTTGTGCATTTGGTGAGTCTCCGTGCTCTCCGTCCGTGTGTCTGCCGTGTCCCTGGTGTTCCCCTGTGCTGCTGATTGTTCCTGCTGGTTTTCTGTTGTGCTGGCTACCTGCTCAGAGTTATTTCTGTCTGTTCCTGCCCTTTGTTGTCCTCCCGTCACCTCATCTGCAAGTAACCTTTGTTTTATCCTTTTATTGAAGTTTCTGCGTTGCAACTTCTAGCCTTTTGGTTTTTGTCTCCATTTGGATCCTGAAAATTTAAAAAACAAACATCTCTGCAAGGCCACGTTGTAAAAGTTGTAAAAGCACATGTCCGGGGAAACACTGTGAATTTCATACTACAAAGAAACGAACTTTGGGTCATCCCCATTGATTCAGCTGGACTTTGCACTTCCATATGAAATGAGGACTGTAGATTTCCGTCTTGTAAACATGTGTAGTCATGATATGAAAGGGATCCGTTTCTGGCCAGTATGAATAGGTGGATTTATTGCAGCAACCATTATCTTTCAATGTACACGTAGACATAAGAGTATGAGATAGACCCCTGAAAAATTCATAACATATCCTTTAAGCACAGCGGCACGTCAGGATGAATCTCATCCTCCCCTGCGCCTTCCCACTTACCACAGGTGTAATTTTCCGAGGAGACAAGAAGACATGTCATCCCCAATATTTCATATGGATAATTTATCCTCCTCAATTAACTCTATAGAGGCTCCATGACTATCTCTCCTCTGCTTCCATGGAAGAGAAACCGACAGAAAGACGTGTTTCAAAGTCAAAGTGGACTTCATCATTCAGGCCATGCAACAAGGAGAGCACGGTTCGATTCTGGCAACAGCAGCCCAGCCGCACAGTGAACTAAAGGTTAGGTCCAGATGATAGTCAGAACCAACACTTATAATTTCAAAAAGGGAATAAAAATCTTTGATGGTTTGTAGCAGATGGAGCTCAAGTCTCTTTTATCTGTGGTGTTACAAAGGAGCTGATGGTGAATTGTGTTGTTGGTTCTGTTGATGGTTGTTTTGTGAAGGAAACTGGAAAGACGCTTCGGTGCAACACTTGGAAACCTTCTGAGGAAATGTGCCGAGAAGAGCAGCACAAATACGTCTGACACCTGTTCACTCATCGATCTTTTTGTTTGTGTGTGTGTCTCTCTCCCACGTGAGCGCGGATCCCTTTGTGTCCCTCTTCCTGGAGCCAAAGGCATTGAGACACGAGAGTGATGCAGTGCACCGTGTCAGGCATCTGAAACTCCGGCTTGACGTCACTGCCCTTCACAGGGACATTAAGTGGCTCAGGGCCCTGGTTTTCTGCTGCTCGTGCAGACAGTCGACAGGTGGAAGCAAAACTGCAAGAGCACAGAAAGTGACTGTGCAAGAAGAAAGTAATGATCCAGCAACATAGGGGACAAGTCTCTCTGCTTGTGTCCTAAATGTGTCCAACGCACTTGACCAGATTAACAATTGGAGATTGTTTGAGTTGATTGGCACAGATATTTTTTGTGTACATTGGGGTTGGTGTGTTTTCTGATTTCTAACAATAGTGCTCTGGAAGGTAGCAGCTTGCAGCCCCTTGTTGTTTAGTATAAGTATAGACAATCTGAGTTGAGTCATCTCCGTTAACCACCTGTTTCATGCAGTTGGCTTATAGTATATGAGCTGCCCCTCAGCAGAGGCACTTCAGCGACGACTTTCTGTCTGGGAAGATTTTGATCATTTAATCGAAGCTATTTTTAGTGAGTCGTTTAATGCATCTTCTCTCCCTTGGTTATGCCCTTATTGGACCAACACTGCTCACCAGATGGCGTAATATAACTTTGCAATGTTGATTCCACTAACTATTTTAGTAATGTGATTACTTCCAGCCCTGCAGCTCCATCCGACCCTGCTGGGAACAAACGTTTTGCACATCACATGATCTTTTTATAGTTTCTTTTATTCAGTCTGTGCTGAAGTATTTTAATTCGTCTGCTATTTTATTAGGTCTTAGTCCTGGGTCACATGTCCTTGTTAGTTTTCTCATTGGAACTACACAGTGCCAGACCCCCCTAGGCTCATTTTGTGATGATAGTGCATGTTGATAGTCACAGTTTCTGTTCATCATCATCTCATCCCGGTAATGAAAAGGTTTGTTCACGAACATATTTATTCATAGTTTTCATTAAACAATAAACTTTTTTTTTAAATAAACCTTAAAATGGTATTTCATCCCCTGCTCCACTGCTGCTGGTTAAATTTGAATAACAGCCTGTTCTCAGTTCACTGCTCAGGTCAGTATATCATGTTCAGTGGCAGTATATGCAGTATATTACACACTTGAGCTGTATCCCATTAAGAAGAATATAATTGTAGTAGCCAGAGCAGTTCCCAGTGGATGTCACAGCCAAAGCTGAAATGAAATTATGCCCTTTCCTTTAATAAGCTTTCCTCCAGCCCTCCGCTGCACAAATGGACCTGGAACCTTTTGGGTCTGCTGAGAACTGTGTCCCAAATTATGTGTCTGGCAGCTTTAGGAGTTGATGAAAACTTTCCTCCTCACCTTCAGACAGAAATCTCCCCCAGGATCAGCGTGTCCTTGCACCTGCTGAACACAGGGGGAGCCTGGGTCGGGTCAATGATCTGTCTCCTCATCCGGAATCACCAAAACTATGTTTCTCTCTGAGCACCACTTTGCAGCTCACAACTTCTCTTCTGAAGTCTGTTCTTCTCAAACAGGCTTAAAAAGATCCACTCTCGCAGCTGGACAGCTTCATTCAACATTCATGTTCACCAGCAGGTTCCTCGGTTGCCATGGTAAATTATTTGTTGGCCATAAAAACAATCTTAGATCTTATAAAGTTGCTGTAAACAAGTGACAACAGCAACATTGATGTGTCGGGACGCTTGAATGTAAAATACGTAACTTCGGCATCAGTGTGTTTTCCTTCGTCAGACGTCGCTTGACCTGGAAGTGACAGCAGAGACGCACAAAGCCACGGATAAAGCAGAAGCCACACAATTAAAAGGCGGCAAAAATGAAACATCCCATTGAATAAATTTGGGGATTTTACTGAGTTTGCATAAAGTAAGTACACATAATAAGGAATTGTCACATGTTACATCTTTAAGACCTTGTTGGGTGTTAACAGAAACATTTGACTGTGGAAGAAGTCATTGACATGTGTGTCATCTGATGTGTTCAAATGACACACATGTTGTCAAATGGACTAAGTTCAATATTTGCTCTCTTTTTACTGCACAAAGATTCTCTCTGTTTGTTTATCTGCTACCGTTATTTTACATTATCAATGAATTGTGACAGAAATGACCATCACTCACTCCCAAAGTACAGGATGATGCCTTCAAGAAATCAGATTTACATCCATAACTACCTGTCCTGACAGTCTCATGGTTGTAGCACTGGTCATTATCCACGACGTCGAGAATTCCCCATCTCTCTCCTCCCATCATTTATTTTCCTCTCTCTACTGTTGTCTATCCTATACAAGCAAATAAATCCCCCTCTGCCAAAAACAATTAAAAAAAGGAGACGATTATACAGCGATGAGAGAAGCCGACATATGGCAGGTTTATCATTATTTTACTACACAAAACACAACATCACAAACTCAACAAAAAAAAGCAAGGATTTTATCCAGTAATTAGTCGACTTTTTACCTTTTATGCTACAAAATACTTTTATTATTGTTAAATTACTTCGACATTCCAAGTTTCTGTTAACTTTGACTAAAAGACAAATAGTCGCAGCAGACTCACCGACAACATTTCATCATTTCATGCCCTTGACCTCTAAGAGAGGAGCACAGTTACCACAGGTAACAGTTTAAAAAGCCACTGGGCGGAAAAAGAACATGTTCTGTTTTGTGGGCTCACAGGTGGAGACCAGCGAGGGACTGGGACTCGAGCGATCGACCCACAGAGGAACTGCACGGTGGGTTCGGGCACCTTCAGAAGCTAATGGCTCCACAAAGTCAGCCCGTGTGGAGCCTGCTGAAAAACTCAAAATGTGCCAAAACAAAATCTCACTCCGAGCTGGGAACATTGGTAAAATGGAGGAGTGCTGAAGAGAGGGC